>MU388249.1:0-155092 GCA_022578535.1 Jackrogersella minutella
AGAGTGTGTTGCATTTGCTAATATAGCAAATGCGTACATGATGACTAAGCAGATTATTACGTAATCTGCTTCCCCGAATACCCTAATACCAACAGAATGACTCTATTTCTCTACCTCTTTGACCTTCTACCTCCAATATCCAATCTCCAATCTCCAATCTTTTACCTTCTATCTCAACAACTCCATCGTATGAATATATGCGAACGTCGTCTTGAATAATGTTCGTCTATACCGCAGAAATGGCAGAAATGGCAGAAAGCCGGTGCCACACTGCCCCTTACTCCACCCCTCTCCTAATCCGTACCATCCAGCACATCCTCGTCGCGTCCTGGATACATGATATCCTGAACAATGACCGCCCGGACTAGGTTGTAAAACACGAAGAGGTACGTAAGCAGCAGACAGATCGATAATCCAGTTGCAAACCAACGAATCCCTTCATGCTGTATCTCGTTGCCGATGGAGATGGTAGCCAGGATAAAGCCTGTGTTTGGGAAGGCCATTGCCCACCAGTTGAGGTGGAAATACTCAGGAGGTGAGAAAATCATAGATACTACGGCGATACTAAACCACCATAAAGAGAGCGCCCAGAGGAATATAGCAGCCACAACAGCTATGGGCCTGATTACTTTCATGTCGAGCACCATACCCTTACTGATATCCAAATTATCGGGTAGACCGTTCGCCATGCCGATTATTGCCAGAGCCGTGAATGCTGGTGGACCAACATTCATAAATAGCCCTGCTCGGTGCTCACGATTTGGCATTCCTGGAGTTGAACTTAGTTGGGACTTTTTCAGATACGTCATTGAAGAGAGCTTACCTCGCGACATTAAACGTCCCACCATATGGGCATACATCATGAACGCCACGGACAAGCCCAGACCTTGACAGGTTAGGCCAACGACGATGATCGGAATTGCATTCATCTGGGGTTGGGTCTCCGCAATGACCGACGCAATTGTCCCCGACAGCATGATAGGGAAAATTGGTAAGATCCAGGTCGGCATCATAGTCTGGAGACCTAGGCTATGCGTTTTGAATACATAGCTGTACTGGGCAATTGCTACAAACAACGACCCTACCACGTATCCCCAAAAGAGAGCTGAGATGAACCACGCCAGAGACGTGCTTTCTTCGGAAATTGCGTAGCGTTGAGTTCCTGTGATGATTGTTGCCATGGCGAGAAAGATGGTCGGGACGAAGAAAGCCTCTCGAGAATGAGTGATGGACGTCTTGAAAGTACCTTTATGAAGTACCCATCTCATCGTCATTGCAGCAACGATACCGACAAAGATTATAATATTGGCGATATAGACGAAGAATCCAATTTGCCGGAGCCCCGGGAACTGATGAGGCTGGGCATATATCAAAAGCGCTAATCCTCCAGTGCTCATCGACAAGGTGAACCAGGCCCAGGTAAAATGAGCTCTGGATTATATGAGGTTAGAGACTACCTGTATAACTGAAACGGTAGGTAAGTCTGGTGTTGACTTACATGCGCCGAGAAAAGTTGAACTTCGGGCGGTTCGGATCGTAGATATCAATATCATTGAGGTCGTTATTGGTCTTTTCAAGATCGTGGCTTTCCTTGCCATCATGAATCGATGCGTCCGGTGAGTTCACCCGTGTTCCGCTCACACTCAAGCTCTGACTATTCTCGTCTACCTCATATTCATGATACGTGCCCGTTACATGTTTCTCGGTTGATGCGGCGAAGGTTGACGAACCGTTCGACTGGTAAGGAGTAGTAGAGCCAGGGGCTAACTGAATATTATTTTCCATTGCTCCTAGCACCTCAAAGGCTAAGAAAGAGAATCAGATCTAAAGCAATATTCAAAAAGACGAGAGTGAAATCTATAATAGAATAAAATTCTGAATTCAAATGACATCGATCTTAATAGAGGCCCTTATATAAAGTTTTTGCCACTGCAAAGAGCGATCTTTTTCTTATATAACTCGAATATAATTCAGGAACATGACATTTGCCAACCAAGAAATGAAACAACTCTAAGCTAAAATCTGTTGGCCGCCAAGATCCCCAGATTCGGCATAGAGGTTACCATACTCGAGGATCAGAAGAAGACGATGATACATGAGATGCAATGGGACGCTTCTAGCGTATTCATCTATCTTAAAACAGGAACATCTCTGCCAATACCAAGCCAAAGAGACTACCCAAGTGCGTAAGAGACCCACGATGGCCAAGAGATTTCGTCGTCTACGCCACGTCGGACATGACAAATAAGGCATAAGTCTAAGAGTATCCCAAGATCAGTTCATCTCAAGGACTTCAAGTTGATGAAGTCAAGCATAGGCACGTCTCCTGTGGGGGCTTCGATTGACTTACGAATTAGCACTGCCTACGTGATCGACTCCAACGTTGATGTAAATAATACGGGTCCGATAACGTTGTAGATGTTTATATTAAATAATAAGCGATATCCACTTGGTTTCCAACATTATGACACTTTCTTAATTTGAGTGTTGAATATTTTGTTAAATCAGCATTTGAACTACATAAGAGCAGCTCAACATCATGAACGGCGAACAGGAAAGCGAGCACATGATCGAGGATTTGAATTATATCGACTTGGAGAGCAGTAGACCATCGTTAAACAAGAGGTGGCCTCGTCAGTGTAACATAGCGACTTCGTGCAATGAGGACGAAGGTCCTATCTTGGGTAGATATCAGTGGTACCTGAGACTGCGGCTCAACACACTGCTTTGTACGATTCGATCTTTACCCTCTAAGCCTGTTGACGCGTTTGGATCCTACAAACTGATCTCTTGGCTCTCATAGTCACGCGTTTCCTTGTGAGTTGCGGTACGTACCTTGGCGATTTCGTTGGGGTACGAGACAGGCTAAATCGGATACAGTAAAAAGGGGCTACATCGTTATAGTTATCATATACCTAGTCAGCGATATAACTTGATCAACACTCCGAGTATCGTATCGGTATAGAGATAACCTCGAGAGAGGAATACATTGTATTAATATACACTTGCTCCTGATTAATGCCCCATGAGGAATCCCTGGCGATTGCTTCTTGCTAGCTCTTTTGCCAATTCCATACTGAAACATTCATATTTCATCCGCCAATGTCATGGCAAGCCTAGAAACTAATGTTTCATAGTGAAAGTGAGCTGGATGGCAAAGGTCATAAATAGGTATTCTGATCAAATCACCTTGGCAAAATGGCTATATATTTTATTGCGGTACATCTGCCGCCAAATCTTACCTTCACGTCCTTCTAGACAATAATATGGACGCCCTCCTTTTTGGTATATCGCTATAGCCAAGCTTTACTGTAGTACCAGGGGAAAAGACCCGCCACCTCAACGGCTTGTGAATAGATCTGGTAGGTAGGAGCACGCAAGGAGCACGCAAAATATCGCAGACTTTACAGCTGCTATATACGACGCCGAGATTCGCACCCAAGTCTATCAAGCTTTGCGGATCATCCTAGGAAGATACTTGTTTACCAATCATCGACGAGAAACGCATCAGACCGGAGAGTTTATGCAGGGACTTCGATGCGGCCAAGGGAAAATGGAGTAGATTAGGAAGCTTAATTCAGATCCCTATTCCGACTAACCCGCATTCAGTCATCAACTGCCGTGTGAGGCTTTAATGATTCCTTGTCCTGCGCCAACTACAAATCGGAGTGTTGGGGATCATTACTGTATATACAGCTTTGGAAATGATCACCGATTTATTCATAGTAATACCTGTATGGTAGGCTACTACCAATTTTATCGGTCGTAAGCCTCCACCAAGCTCCGGAAATCTCGCCCTTCCGCGAAACATCCGGACGTAGAGTAAGTTACATTTGTCAGGGTGCGAAATACCTCCGGAATGGCCACACTAGTAATCTCAATGCTACCTATAGGCGTTTGTGGAGATATAACATATACCGCACCAATTAGGCAGCTAGCCTCACTCCCCCATCTCAGCTTCCCTCCACTTACTAATTTAGAATACTTCTATGGTTGTCAAGATTTCCCTTACTATGTCATCGAGCTCTTATCCAATACAATCTTCTTTCGAGAAGTCATTTTATCAAGATTACCACGACATGTGCGTTATGGTCAGGGGCTGGTAACAGCGATACCCCGCGTGACGGGGTATTGGTGTGTCCGGGGGAGTGACAAATCGACATTTGAGGTTGGGAATGATGGTAGGTTTGATGGGAATGATGAGAAGCTTCAAGTGTATATATAAGATGTCGAGTTCGAACGTTTCTTGAGAATTCAAAAAGACCATCAACAGACAAGCAACATTCGTGACCCGTCTTCGAAGCAACCGCCAAACATCCGCCAACATGCTGTTCACTAAGAATATCAGCTTGATGCTCGCCAGCTCCACAGGGCTCGCAGCCGCCGCCGCCGTCGCGCCGGCATACAAGCCATATGGCTCTGGCCCCTACGTGGCGAGCAAGCCTTACCCGAGCACCAGCTACGCGGGCGTGACGGTCGTCGACACCCCCATCGTCCGCGCCGCGCAGGAGTTCACCCGCAACCACAGCACCGAGGCCGTGTTCAAGCACCAGATGCGCGCCTGGCTCTTCGGAGCCCTCATCATCAACGGCAACGAGACCCTGAAGGACAGCGTCGACATCGAGGTGCACGCCGTGTCCGCACTCCTGCACGATCTCGGCTGGGACATGACGCCCAACTCGCCGGTGACCTCTCCCGACCACCGCTTCGAAGTCGACGGCGCCATCGCCTCGAGGAAGTTCATCGCCGAGTACGGCGACGAGACCTGGGACGCCCGCCGCACGCAGCTGGTATGGGACGCCATTGCCCTCCACACGACCCGCACGATCGGCTACTACAAGGAGTACGAGGTCCAGGTTACGAGCATGGGCATCTCGGTCGACTACGACGGACTGCGACCCGGCATCACCAACGAGACGTTTCACGATATCACTACGGTGTACCCCAACGACGACCTCAAGGCTGCCACTAACGACACCTTCACCTTCATCTGCGCGACCAAGCCCTCTGTGACTTACGGTAAGATCCTAACCATAAGCTGAAATGTTCATCAGAGCTAATTATGTATTTAGACAACCAGCTCCAGCCATGGGGTGAGCGCTACGTCGCGAACTACTCGGTTGTAGGAAACTTGAGAATCGACACCATCTTCAAGAACCTATAAGCATACCTAGCATATTCGCTATGGCAGGTTATTGGGAGGAGTTGCGAGGTACGGGTTTATGTTTAGGAGGCTGAGCTAGGGGCTGTTGGTACGGTAAGGATGGCTTAGGCTGTGATATTGATCTGGTTGATGTTCGTGAGGTTTGCACAGTACACATATGACTGTTCACTAAAAAGGGTTTGGGAGAGCGGTCAACTGAGAATTTTCACTGTAACATCTGCCGAATCAAGTATTAAATTTATTTCATCAATAAGAAGTCTCTTGCTACTGGTGTGTTGAAATGCAATAAATACACTTCGCATCATTGTTGATACACCTCCTATTTTGCAACCCGCAATTCTGTTAGTAGTGCGTAGATCTGAAGGAACCCTATATTATAAGGGGGTGTTGGTTCATATCTGCATTGACTTTCTAGATGAAGCGTTATATGAACAGTACCTTGCATAAGTGCGAAATCAGCACATTCCTTATTAAGACTTTAGAAGAGGTATACAATCAAACGCCGAGATATTTATACTAAGAAACCTTGGACTTTTTATTAAAATTGGAGCGCCTGGATATTTGAACAACCCGGAGCACCATACGTCTTTGCCCACCCCTTTTTTGACAATGAGACAACTATGGCTAACACTCGAGTTATATCATGAATACCCAGTAAGAATGTCATCCTCCACATTCCTATTCTTCATAAAGAGTGAGAACTCGTTGACTACATTTTAGTTAGTTAGGACTGACTTCACCATTCTCACGATACAGCCATGTAATCAACTTACAACTGATTTTTCCTTCTCCGTCTACATTCTTGATGAGCTGCTCAAGTTCAGCATCATCGACAGATTCACCTATCCCCTCCATCAGTTGTCGAAATTGACTTTGTGTGATGGAGCCATTCAAGGATGGATCATATTTCTTCCAGGCGCTGGCATATTCTTCATCCGGGGGCGGATACGGTTGCCCAGTCATCATGGTAATGAACTCTGTGGCGCGTTAGCTTATGCAGCCTCAAATTGTGCAATTTTCTTATCGGCCCAAAAATATATCGATCTGAGCATATTAGATCTTACCATTAAAGTTGATGGTTCCGTCCCCATCAAGGTCAACTTCCCTGACAATTTGCTCTACTTCTTCTTTTGTCGGTGCCTTGCCTGGGCTCTGAGACATCACTTTTGCGAACTCCTCGACGCTAATGTTGCCTAGTGACTTCGTTAGCTATGAGTAATCAACTACATTCCAACCGCTATGTTTTAGTTTAGCGCATTTGAAAGCTGTTGCTCACCGCCTTTATCAACATCCTATTCACAATTAGATTCACGTCGGATTTTTTCATGGGAATTCATGCACTTACGTATGAGTCAAAGAGTTCCTTGAAGACCTGTATCTCCTCTGGTGATATCTTTCTAGCCTGTTCATTCGATTCAGTTAGGCTCAATCCTGCTTCCGATGGAGAGGCACCAAACTCACCATGTTGGATTTTATTGAAGCCCTTCGATAAGTAGGATAGATATGATATGATGTAGTGGAGTTGGTTGGTTAATCGAGAGAGAAAGAATGTGCAAAGCATGCAGAAAAGCCCAACAAGGGATATATAATTAAGACACTAGACAGGGGACCTCGGTAGCGCTCGGATGTCGATGGTGTGCATGAAACAAGTCCCTGTTCCAGACTGGGAGATCGACGTAGGCACAGCACGCCTTAGAAATCGCTTCGGTTACCATGATCCATGGCATCTGTTACATTTTAAGTAAAGCCATCGACAACATGTATTAATAGAATATTTTAAGAGTTTTAGTTGTGTTGTGAGGTAATGTGGCTTTATTCAGGGGTTCATGTGGTCGCTCCTAGGGGTGTCACATGACCACCCCGCACTCGCTAAAGACGCCGCATTTCAGCACCTTAACGCAGTCGTTTTTGCATCTGTACCAGCTTACATAGAATAATTTCACAACTTCAAGATGCATCGAAAAGAGACATATATGTTCATGTATGTGTTATAACTTATAATTCTTAATGATGTAAGTTTCATCTTAATAATTTCACATGCTGTTAATGATGTTGACGTCGTCGCGTGTTACGTGATGCCCTCGCATGCCGTACGCCTGTGTACCTAGGTATATACACATAGGTTCAGTCGTGGTGATGTTGTGGCTGCGTGAAGTCAACGGCTGAGTAAAAGGCTAAGCTTCTCGCCGTAGTGGTAAGGCTATAACGCCTTGGTTGACCTTCTCAACATCACGGCCTCAGAGGTTGTCTTGATCACAAGCATTTCAGCCTCCAATATGTCTGACGATGACCTTTGCCACCGTTGTCGCAAGATATCCTTCCGGTCATTGTTCCAGGGGTCAGGGTATCACTTTGATTACTCCCGTGCGGAAACCGAGCTCGGTACCCTACGAAGAATCTGGTTGGAGCAGTCCTGTCATTTCTGTGAGCTTGTGAAGTACACGTTCGAGACTCACTACGGCAAAAACTCCGTCGAGGAGATTTTGCGATCAAATGCTGCTCCAACGGTTCACATGTATTGGGGACCTTTGGACGAGGCTCACGATGGTTATGAGAGGTCTACTCATGACATCCCTTACTACGTTGACTTCGGTATCTCCAATCTTAGTAATGAAGAGTTTATCAGGTTCCGAGCCGAGGGATTAGCTCGTACTAATCGTACGAGAATTGATAGTAACCCCCAGATGGTCGCATTTCGGGATAATGATGACGGAGAATTGAATCAGACTAACCTTATACACTTTGGCAAGACTGTCGAACCTGATAAGATCGATTGGTCTACGATTAAGGACTGGATATCATCATGTTCGTTGAAACACCTTGGCAACATATCAGCTACTGTGGATCATAATCCTCAAGAACGAGATGCCCAGCTAAAGTTACGTGTCATGGACGTGTCCCAAGCTTGTGTCGTGACACTTCCTCGCGGTGCACAATACATTGCTCTCAGCTATGTGTGGGGCAAAGACCAAGCATTGAAGCTAAGAAAAGGCAATATAGCATCTCTATCTGCGGCTGGATGCTTCAAAAATGGGAGATTTTGCCCATCCCGGACGATCATGGATGCAATACAGGTCGTCCAGCATCTAGGGTACCGATACCTGTGGGTTGACGCTCTGTGCATAGTACAGGATGACTCTGAAGATATCCAGAAAAATGTAGAGCGGATGTGCCAAATCTACAGCGAGGCTCTTTTAACCATTGTTGCGGCAGCGGGTACCGATGCTGACTATGGCCTACCTGGCTTGTCTCCTGAGTGTCCTCGATATCCAAGGCAGAAAAGAGTCACTATTCGAGGATTTACCATGGCTAACCGTCTTTATTCAAATATAAACTTTACATATTGGAATAAAAGGGGCTGGACTTACCAGGAACGAGTCTTATCCCCAAGGTTCTTAGCCTTCACCCCGTCCCATATCACTTATCAATGCGACCAAGGGTGCAGTCGAGACGAACAATTTCACAACGGCCATGATGGCGCGCGCTTCACAGCAATTGACATTGCTTCCGAATTAGACTTTGAGAACAACAACATCTTTGATGTCTATGCCTCCGCTGTGAGCGAATATACGAAACGATCCATCACGAACCCAATGGACAAGGTCAAAGCCTTTAAAGGGGTGCTAGATCTATTGCAGCAACCGTTTAAGGGTCCCTTTTTCTTTGGTCTGCCAATATCTATATTCGACGTAGGCCTGCTTTGGATACCTGTAGGCCGATGCAGGCGTGGGAATAAAAACTTCCCAAGCTGGTCGTGGGCAGGCTGGGATGGAGCTGTCGCATACGATTACATTGAAACGGATACTCTTATGAACTTGTGCGAGTGTACCATTAGCCAATGCAGCATCAAGACTAGAGAGACCGATATTCATTTAAGCTACTCATCCGTGCCCGAGACAGACAATATCGCGTCCATAAGAGATCAAAACAAATGGACGCGGCATTTTGATAATGACACGTCCGAGATCTACTACCGGCTTTCGGAAAATGAGAACCAGTCATATCGATATCCACGTCCACTTTCGGATTTAGGCCAAGCAGCCAGTCATCTTTTATCGAAGGAACCTACGTCGATATTGAGCATTCAAGGGCGAGTTGCCAAATTTCGTCTTACTGGACAGCATTCTGGCGCTTCTAGCATCGCTCCATCCTGCGAAAAAGGCCACCATGGCCAGTGCAACTTAGCTATACTAGACAAGGAGGATCGGGTTGCGGGAAGGGTACTCGTTGATGCACACGCTATACCTCAACTCCAGAATCGAGAGCATAAATTTTTAGCATTATCTCGCTCGACTCTCAGTTACAACGATGAGGATGTCAGCTGGGATGAGGAGTCGAAGACATTCAAGTCTTGGGTAGATTCACCTATCTTCAATAATGACGATATCCAGCGAACGGCATACGAGGAATATTATCGACCATTCACAAACTGGATTGCAGAGGTCTCACCCGAGACAGAAGGTGACTATCCAATATCTTCGGAGCTAGAAACAAAGATCGACAGGTCAAATATCTTCAGGATGGATTATGATGGCCCGCAGGAGAACAGGGGACCGTTTGACGCGAGATATTTCAGTAATAAAGTCTTCTGGCCTATACTAAATGTTCTCTTGTTGTCTGAAGAGGAGAACGGAGTTATGGAAAGGTGCGGCATTGGCCAGGTTCATATCGATGCATTCCGTGGGAATGATAAAGATGAAGATGTTCTGTTAGGATGACAAGATCGCTAACGCTGGAAAAGACAATGTCTTATTTGCACAGGATGTTATTTTCGATCTTCCTTCTCCACATCGCAGTTATTAGACGACCCATCTACCTATGAGATCTAATGTAGTACCTAGACACTAAACAAGGTTCTTGCATATATCAGGGAGTGAGTGGCCCTTAAGTTTTGGCTGTTCACTAGAGTGAGAGACAATAAGAGCTCTAACGGGTGTGTGTGTAGGAGTGTGTAACCATCAATCCCTGGCCTTGTCAAGTTTTGTATAGGGGGCACGATCTTTATCTTATATAGACCTAATGCTCGAGAGTCTACCCCTGGGGGTCCATTCAGGGCCGAGCTAATATATTACCTTGAGAATATGACTTTAGTCTCAATGATTTAGGCAACTCTGTAACTTGGTCATGGCAAAACACAAACAATGTTTCGATTTATTTGAGTTTGTTTGATATTTAAAAACTGTCCCTATTGCTTGGCCTTAACTCTGTATAAGGCTATCACACTTAAAGCCTATGCCATAGGTAACATGAAAAACAAATCCGTGTAACCTACATCCTCCCCTTAATCTAATGCCGAACGGAAAGCTACCAAGGTATGCACATTGGATGATCATATATTCAATAGTAATATCGTGAGGTTCCATTGCGATCATTTCTACCAATGACAATTACATTAAGCAGGTCATGAAATGCAAGTCCAGTCATTCAAGGCAATTTTTATGGCATCCATTGGGGTCTTTCAAATTATTAGATATATGGACCCCACCTGGTGTAGAGTCGTATCTTGTCAGCCTACATGTTCAGGCTTATTCCATGTGACACACAAAAGCTGAGGGTATATTTCGGTATGGAGGAAGACAAAAGTTTTCAAAACCCCCCATTGCTCCCAATTCCATGCATTTTATGACTATTCCAAGGCTATCTTGAGGGCTCCTTATTCCATTACTGCCATGCCTATTATAATAAGACAACTGGCCACTAAAGCCTTCCTGCTATTTTCACGAGGGCCTACTATTCCGGCTTCTTGTTACGATACATGTAGTAAGTATCTACAAACTGATTATATTAATGTTGTTCATGCTAATGCTTATGTAGATAGTGCATATCTTGCAGCACAACAAGTAGGAAAGACAGAAAGTCTATGTGCATCAAATTCGACCTTCAGAACGTACCTTCAAGCATGCGAAACATGTGTTCAGGGAGTGGATGCAACAGCCGTTCAGGATGACTTGGATCCAACCTTTGGCCAATATATATCCTACTGTGCTGCCGTAAACACGATTCCCACAACCCCGACTGCCACAGGCGACTCCTCGAGCATATCTGATTCCATCTCTTACGAGATTGTACAAACTGTATTACCTCGGTAAGTCATACTGTCTTAGAAGTGTAATGAACATTCTCTTTTTAAGGCACCAGGTAAAGAGGCCGACTACGTCTCGCTAACTAGTATACAGTGCGTCATGACTTCTTTTCTTACTATTCTGAGTGCCATTACATCATGGATCAGGGTCATAAATCGACATTGTACCATAATATTCTATATTAGTCTCTATGTTAACCTTTGTCTTAACCCTATTATAGATACTGTATCAGCTAACGGAGGTTTCACAACTTGGCTTTTTACAACGAACATCACTTCCTATGCCAACATTCCGGCTACTTCAGTAGTCGCGATTCCAACGATAGTGAATGGGCAACTTACAACATTCACATTTACGACAACATATGCTCAATTACCGAGCGACCTTTTGCCAACTACGAGTGGTAAGCACCATGAATATAGACTGGATTCAAGGCTTAGAATTGATTTATGTACACTCACTACTTAACACTTTGCTAACACCTCTAAGCCCTAAGTATTCCTACCCCAACAAATAGTACAGAGCCAACAACATCTCCGAGTCGGGGCTGGATTGCAGGTCCTATCGTTGGTGGACTTTCTGGGGTTTTGATTATCGTGTCTGGAGTATTCTTCATGATGCGTTATAGGCAAAGGCGACTGAAAAAGCGAGTCGAAGCTGAATTGGGAGGAAACCCTATAGCGAATCCCAAACCGGATGAATTGGATGCCCCAAACCGACCTCAAGAATTGGATGCTCTTGGACCGAGGACGATGGGTAATAGTCGCTCAAATGTAACCCATGAACTGGCAGCAGATGGATGATATATGGAATTATGAATAAAACTTGGCCAAAGGAGGTAACATAACGCTTTCCAGTCTAACAGAGGTTACTCATAATTCAGTGTTTAAGTGCATGGAATACAAGCTGGAAAGGGATGACCGTCAGCGTGTATTCGTTTGTTCGAATGTATGTAACCTATAAGGCACCTTCTGTCACTACTTAACAAGTATAATTGTATTCACAGAAAGGCAGGACTCAACATCATAACTTTGATGATTGTCATTATAAAGAAATATAGAAAAGCCGCGAATGAATAGATTATTTATCCAACTAGATTTCTCAAAATCGGGACTTTATGCGGCAATGTGAGGCAAGGAATCGAAATGGAGGGTTCGCAGGTTAAAAGGGGCCAATATGGTTCGTTGCTACCTACATACTAATGAGTTATTCGAAGACACGACTAAAACTAATATTTCTCAAAGGCGATTGTTAGTAACTATGTTAATACGCGGCTCGTTAGACCGGCATTATAACCCATTACTATGGAACCAGACGCGGGGATCCGAGATTGGATTGAATTTACACGATTCGAATTGCATTCCATTGTCGGGTTACGTTAGGCCCTGTCACGTCTTGGCCGTCCCTGTGTGGTTATCCCAATTAGCCGACGTCAAGCTCCGGCCCACCTAAATGGGTATGCTTGTATTTCCATGGTTTCTAGCATCTTAGTCGGGATTCACCCTCGGCTTCGCGGCTGTATTAACAGACGTCTATATATACCAACTGGACCTGGATTTTATTTGGACTTGGTGGGGACACTATAGCTATCAAGAAACAGACTCACTGATCTAACTGAACTATGCGTGGAATCACTTTCACTGGCGTCCTAGCGGCGCTGCTATCGTCTTCGACGACGTATGCGGCGTTAACACAAGTGGCTAGCTGGGGTGAGAACCCGACAAGTCTGGATATGGCTGTTTACCTTCCTTCCAAACTGGCCGAGAAACCTGCGATTGTTCTTGCTGTAAGGGGGATATGCTTCTGCGCTTGATATTATAATATTAATGAGAAGAATAGCTACACTTTTGTGGTGGAACGGGACCACTGTACTATCAAGTGGCGAACTACGACACTTATGCCGATGCTCAAGGGTTTATCGTCGTCTACCCATCTACCAAGAAGGATAATAACTGCTGGGTTTGTCTTACTCACGAATACTCAATTGAGTCGGTCTATGGGTATTATTAGCTAAATGATGATATCACAGGATGTTGCTTCCGAGAAGTCCCTGACCAACAATGGAGGAGGTGACAGCACCGGCCTCGTCAACATGGTGAAGTACTTGATCGAGGAGTACAACGCAGACCCAGCAAAAGTTTACGCCACTGGCTCGTCATCAGGCTGTATGATGACCAACGTGCTTCTGGCCGCATATCCCGATGTATTTGCTGCAGGATCTTGTTACTCTGGTGTTGCCGCGGGTTGTCTTGCTGGTTCTCCTGGGTCTAGTCCACAGTCTGCCGATCCCAAGTGTGCTAGTGGCCAGAACGTCAAGACGGGTGAGGAATGGGCGGAGCAGGCTAAGGCCATGTATCCGGGCTTTACAGGAACATATCCACGTATGCAGACGTTCCACGGCACCGCCGACCATTTTGTTGAGTACAAGAACCTGGTGGAGGAGTTGAAGGAGTGGTCTGCTCTTCTCGGTGTCGAGTTTACTAAGAACGTCACGAACACGCCTCAAGCGGGATACACTCAGATGGTGTATGGTGATGGCACCAAGTTAGTTGGGTATTCCGCCGCGAATGTTGGTCACACCGTTCCCGTGCACCCTCAGCTTGATGTGTCTTGGTTCGGGCTGGGGTAATGCGCTGCAGTATCTTACCATCATGAGATATCGAGTCTGCGATAGGATTGGCGATGATAGTCAAGCTGATGATGCTGAAGCCAATAAATTCTATGTTATTTTCGCCAACTTGAAGCCTCCCACATTTTGTTGTAAATCACGTCGTCTTGCCTGTGAGCAACTAAATCCTACAGTTGCCGACTATGCTATGTAGGCTGTATTATCAACGGCTCTAATATCTGCGGTAAATCCAAGGTATCGTTTTCTGAAATTGACCATTATAACGTCATTTCTTATACGTGGCCGGATAAACGAGAATTCCTGAAAGAAGATAATGACTTTGGTGTGAGCCTAGACTGAGATTTTAAACGAATAGGGGGCTAAGGTACCTGGGTACCTACGATGGCGGCTTAGTAATGATTCAGGCTTGAAGTTAGAATTGAGCATACTTACCCCACTTAATATTACATAATCAAATCAATGTCTTAAGATATGCATATTCCTGATATCTGAACATCGCATGCAAGAAAACAAATATTACTGCTGACATAACGACAGCATCATTGACATTTCCTCATCATCAGCAACGCACGCGACGGAATGCGAATAACACGCGTTAAACTGTTTGAAAATAGATATTGCGATCCTTCGTGAGATCAGCAGCGAAGAAGTGGCGGAAGAATATGACTACTCGGCATTTGACAGCCTTCTGAAGTGCCATAGAGTCGCGATGGCCAGTCCTACGAAAAAGCGGAAGCTAAATAGCGGAAGTTCCAAATCAACGGGCTTACCCGCGAAGGGTCTGGAGTACTTCTTCGCTAAGCAGAAGCAGAATAATGATTCCGATAAGGAATCACGGGAGGATCAAAGTACTACCGGTTCTCCATTAACTCAGGATCCGGATCCGGATCATGGGCTGACGGACGAGGAACTGGCGCGAAAGCTCCAGGCCGAGTGGGATAAAGAGGCCGAAATTGCGGGACGCGACTCCGGATCTCCGGCCGCTTCTACGGCTCCCAAGACTGTCGATGCGTCCCGGGAGTCTCCGAACCCTACTCCAGAGCTGAGGAGAGATGAAAACAAAGGCAAGGGCACTTTGTCGTTGCAGTCTGTCGCAGCATCTGTTGATAGTGTCTCGGAAAACATACCTTTTGATGAGAGCTTTTTGACCTTCAGTCCTGCCAAGTATGTACCGCAATTTCGGGAGCAATGGGCGTCCGATGGAGGCAATGCGTCGTATGCACTTTTGACACGCTGTTTTGTGCTGGTAAACGGTACATCTAGCCGGATAAAGATAGTGGACACTCTAGTGAACTGTCTTCGTGTCCTCATAGAAGGGGATCCTGAGAGCTTACTCCCAGCGGCAAGCTATTTCTCTCATTTCCCCGTATCTGGGACATTGCGCTAACAGTACTGTATAGGTTTGGCTTGCTACAAACTCAATCTCACCTCCGTATATCTCACTAGAGCTCGGATTAGGCGGTTCTGCCATCTCAAAAGCCCTGAAAAATGTCTGCGGCCTGGACGGTCGCTCTCTAAAAGCCATCTATGACAAGTACGGCGATGCCGGCGACGTCGCTTTCGAAGCGAAGAAAAAACAGAGCTTCACGCTACGGAAGCCGAAGCCGCTGACTATTAAGGGCGTTTACCAGTCTCTTGTTAAGGTGGCCAACAGCCAAGGGCAGGGGAGTGGGGAAGTAAAACAGCGGATCGTTGATCGATTGCTCCAAGACGCCCGAGGTGGCGAGGAGAGCCGCTATGTCGTCCGCACGTTGTGCCAACACCTTCGAATAGGTGCGGTAAAGACTACAATGCTCATAGCCCTGTCGCGTGCGTTTCTGCTCTCGCGACCACCTAATGCCACGTTTCCCCTTAAATCGATCGACGATCTTAAGACGCTGAAGAAGGAAGAGCTTGCGGAAGTGTGGAGTAGGGCTGAGGAGATTGTCAAAGCCTGTTTCGCGAGGCGCCCTAATTACAATGATCTCATCCCTACTATGCTCGAAATAGGAGTATGCGAGGAGCTCCTGCTAAGATGTGATTTAACACTGCACATCCCTCTAAGACCGATGTTGGGAAGCATCACAAGGGACTTGTCGGAGATGCTTACGAAGCTACAAGGGAGAGGCTTCGCTTGCGAATTTAAATATGACGGCCAGCGAGCTCAGGTTCACTGCGATGAGAAGGGTAAGGTGTCGATCTTCTCCCGACATCTTGAAGTGATGACCGATAAGTACCCAGACCTGGTGGAGCTAGTACCGAAGATCCGCGGGGAAGGCGTCGATAGCTTCATCATGGAGGGAGAAGTCGTTGCAGTAGACCGTCAGACCGGTGAACTCAAAAACTTCCAGACGCTTACAAATCGGGCTCGCAAGGACGTTGCGATCGGTAGCATCACGATTGACGTCTGCCTATTCGCATTCGACTTGATGTACCTGAATGGCCAGCCACTAATGGACCGACCGTTCCGTGAGCGAAGGTCGCTGCTGCGGTCCTTGTTCACTGAAATACCGCACCACTTCACCTGGGTCAAGAGTATTGATGCTACATCGCAAGATTCCGAAATCGTATTAGATTTCTTCAAACAAGCAACTGACAGCAAGTGCGAGGGCATCATGGTCAAAATCCTCGATAATCTCCCGGATCTACCGGCGCCGAGCGAAGCTACGGCAGATTCTCATCAGATCGTGGTGGAAGCAGAAGAAAGCGAGAAGCTTACGCTTCCAACAAAATCCAAAGCCAAGAGAGGCAAAGCAAAGCCCAAGGATGCAGGAAGTAACGAAAACGGCGAAGAGAAGAAACCGTCCTCGCGACGGAAACCCCTGCTCGCCACCTATGAGCCTGACAAGCGACTCGATTCGTGGCTCAAGGTCAAGAAGGATTACAGCAGCTCTTTTGACACGCTTGACCTCGTGCCTGTCGCGGCATGGCACGGCCAGGGTCGAAAAGCCAAATGGTGGTCTCCGATCCTGATGGCCGTGCGAAACGACGCGACGGGCTCCCTTGAAGCCGTGTGTAAATGTATATCCGGATTTACGGACACTTTCTACAAGGCCAATAAAAATTTCTACGACGACGGCTCTGGCGAAGAATCGTCTGGTGCTGCGGAGGGAGACGAGGAGGGAGAGGATAGTAACGAGGCGAGTGGGGATAGCGGCAGTGGGGATAAATACAAGAACGTCCGCAGAACGAAGCCGAGCTTTATCGAGTACTCCGGCCCCGAGCCAGATGTCTGGTTCGAGCCTCAAGAGGTATGGGAGATGGCGTTCGCCGACATCACGATGTCCCCGACTTACACGGCGGCCATCGGGCTAGTGAGCCAGGAGCGGGGACTAAGTCTACGGTTCCCGCGTTTTCTAAAGAAGCGTGAGGATAAGGGTATTGAGGAAGCTAGTAGCAGTCAATTTTTGGCTGGTCTGTTCCGAAAACAAGAGGCTAAAGCGCCAACTGCGCCTGTCAATGAGGACGCCGAAGAAGGCGACGAGGAGGAACTGTGAATGCTCATTTTCATTTGAGTGGCTAATGATAGCAATTCAACGCATAAATGTGTGCCTCATATTCTCGTGATGAGTTGCTATTTATCCAATCCGTACTAGGTACTAAAAACCCAGCTTACTCCTTCCATGCCTTATATACAATTCGAGCTCCATACTTCTCACCCTTCTTGAGTAGCATTTGGCTCTTCCAGTCATCAACATTGATAGCATTTACGAACCGACTTGGTTCGACACAGAAGCCACTCCTCGGCCCGCGGGCAGGGGCACCTCCGACAGCCGGTACATCGATCCACTTGCCGGTATAAAACTGGAACGCCGGCTCCGTACTCAGAACGTCCAAATGGATCTTGCTCTCTGGATGATGAGCTGAGACGAGTTTCGTTAGAGGAAGAGTTCGCGTGTCTATAGGCACGGAGCTAGGAGACGAGGATGGGTCGACGATGAAGCAGTCATCGAAATCTGGACCCTCGGCCCCAAGGGTGAATGGCGTCGTTGTGGCGACTTTGGAGTATGCGGTCGGACCAGTCGTCGGGATTCCCCATTCACTGAGAGGGAGGTATGAGTCGGTGCAAAGTTGAACTACGGTTCCCTCAATGGATGGTCCGCCCGAGAGATTGAAGTACCTGTTCACATCAGCATTTTATGTTCTATACTTGATCCTCGGGTTATCGTACGAGTGGTTGGTTATGTTGACAACCGTTTCCTCGGCGCCTCCTACGAGTTCGGCATCGTACTCTTGGCCGAGAACTGTGATCTCCTTCCCATTCTCTACGACCTTGCCGGCGGTATAAAACACCTTGACTATAACCTCGCCAGGGAATCCCTCATCTCCGTCTTCACTTGTTAAGACGAACTCAACGGTCTCTCCACCTTGGAGCTCGCCCTCGACGCCGGGGATCTTGCGTAGGCCCACGGGATTCGGCCCCTTCCAAATACGTTTGCCCCAACCAACGTTTCCGCCGTGTAATGTGTTGGGGCCATTGTTGGCAGCAAAAGTGTAAGATTTACCACCGTTTATGGAATCGATCTTGGCGTCTGAGATGCGATTCGCGACACGACCGATGGTGGCCCCAAAGTGCGGGCTGTTATGCTCAGCGTATAGTTCTTGGGTCGGAAATCCTTGTACAATATTGGTACCTCCGACTTTGAAGGACTGGATTATTGCGCCTAGGGGCAAGAATGAGATTTCGTCAGCCATGGTAGTTTGCTCACTTCTATTATCACTTGATGTTATCTTGGATTGTGGGATGTGGATGTAAATGTAGATGTATAAGTTTAAATGACGGATTCAATGTTTCTAAATTCAAGCCATGGATGTAGCTAGATATGAAAGAAGATGGATTGTAATTCTCGGTCTCACTTGCACAAACTTTGACATTCAGGCTATATATGAAAGACCACGAGACTCGGTGACGTGTGGAGAGACTTCAAACATCATTGAGTTACCTATAATTACCTAGAGCATCATGAGATGGTGGGGTAGCAGCCCATGGCGGGGTAATTCGGTCGTACAAGGCGGATTATACATTCCGTTTTACCTCATCATTCCACCGAGGTAGTCGCGATTTCTTGAATTTCCCATGCCAGGCTTGGGCTGCTGGTAGCGGACTAATGAGAATGGGAAGAGCATCCACGATTCGGGGAATTGAATTTGTGGAGTGGAGCTTAGGGGTAGCTAGCTGACTAGAGCTACACTCTTAATTGGATTCAATAGTCTTTTGACCTGTAGCTTCAAGAACACAACCTTGATGTCATGACAGAAATCTGAAAGCGACAATATAATTATTTTGATCATTTTTAGAGTTCTGGGTAGGGCATAACATACAAGTAATCACGAGGCATGGATCTCAATATTCCATAACCCTTTTCCACCAAGTATGGGATGTACCTAGGTAGGAACCTACATGTAGGTAGGTAGGTACCTAAGTAGCAATAATTCGATAAGAATCCACCCGAGCATCCAATACCTTAATTCATCTCAAAGCTAGCTGGGGTAAGCCTGGCATCTAGAGAACCTTCAGTCCCGGAACCAATGGTTATCCCAGCCCTACAACCTTAATCCCCATCTCCTGTTAGGCAAGAGGCGGCATACTGGGGAACTCACATTGACACGCTTTACACCTGCGTTGCTTTTACCCACGTGGAGGTACCTGCCTAGGCCCTATCTATCAAGCTACCACGTATATACGCAAGTGCGCAGTTGCAGGTGATAGGATTCGCTAATTCTTTCAATAATTTACATCCGTGCACTCCCAGACTTATAAGTACCTATTCGTCATTCACTCCAGCTGTTGCTTCAACATTTATATAGAGGGAACACAAAACAAGTCTCAACTTCGAAATTCCTATCTGAATCTTTATCATCTTATAATTAAACACAATTCTATGGATGGATAATCAACTTTAATTTCCGAAAGCTCACCCTTTTTCACGAGCACGATTTTTTCTATATCTACTTTTGTTGTTATCACCATCTCTACCTAAACCACCAGAGCAACTGGGCAGCTAATAATAAATATGGCTGAATCATCACCGCTTAAGCAAACACCCAAGCGTAAGCGTGGCGATGTGATCAACGAACAGCGTACCCTCAACCCTTCCCCGAACACTGCCGGTCTATCCAAATCACTTTTCTCTTTTCAAGCTCCGAAGCTCAAACCGGCTGACAGATCACGAAATGAAACCCTCGAAGATGGTAACAGTAGCCCTCGTAGTAAGGTTGCTCAGAAGTTCCAAGAACTCGCACTTGAAAGTGGGGGCGGGGTAATTCACAAGGACAAGGCCGATGGAACAGTTGTTATGGGAACGGGAACGGGAACTGGATCGGATGAGGCTAGCCCACAACTTGGAGTCGGCAGCCCAAGATTTTCACCTGAACTGCCTGTCTTCGACTTTGATGGCGGTAGCAGCAGCAGCACGTCTGCCGAAGACATGCAGCTTGATGACGATGATAATGCATCGCGCAAGCGTATCAAGTTACCCGAGTTATTCGACCAGTCCGACCGCCGAGACACCAATGAGATGGGGCTAAATGGAGAGGCGCACACGACAGAACCTGACTCCCTCCAGCAACCTGCTGAATCTCCCGGTTTCACACTACAGACAGCTGTAGACCCTGCCATTCTGAGAACAAAAACTGCAGGTTCCGGTCGCTTACAGAAGTCGTACCCGTCTATCAACCGACTCTCGGAATCCAAGTCGCGCAGCCGAAAACGAGCAGGCACCCCTCCTTTCGCAAAGCGAAAAGCGACAGAACTCTCCGTCGAAGAGGTGCCCGTTATTATCGACCCTATTCGTGCCGCGCTTACGTGGCATGAAGATGAAATTACAGTCTACGACCCAGAGGACAAGGATGACGACGGTACCGGTATCAACGGTATCGGCTTCAAGCCAACACCCGCTATAGCGTATGCTCGGGCTCAGAAGCGAAGGCAGCAGCTTGCTGATTATAAGAAACGCGAAGAGGGCGAGGCTAGGGCAAAGAGGAACCAGCGCCGCCGACAACAGCTCGGCAGCACTGCGAGATTGGACAAGCAGCACTCGATGGCACGAGTGCGTTTTTCGGATGCGGAACCGACTACTGTTGTTACGACTTGACGCCAACCATATTCTCTATAACATGATTTTTAAATACCACGCTGCGATTCAAGGCGTTTTGTGCGCATGGCTGGTTATGATGGATGGATACGGTGTTGGGTGAGCGGCGCAGATCATGGCATCAAAATGGTCGACACGATGGAAACGCGACTTTTATTTAATATTCGTTTTGGTTTTCTTTACACATTAGGTACGCGGCAAGCTACCTGAACTACCCATATAGCTTCTGACTGAATTCTGTGGCAAGCCATACGCCATGGCACCTAAACTGTCCAAAAGCATTATGTTCTTTTGTAATGCATGGTCTTCGAGTAAGGGCCATATGAGTTGGAAGATATCTCCTAGCCTTGTATAGCATAGTATAGTAGGAATAGCTATCCATTCTTCGGAATTCCCGCGTATCAGATAGCCAGGCTCACCAGAATCTAAGCCAGCTTTTCTTTAAAGCAGCCTCTTGCCTCGCCTTTTCTTCATCTGCTTCTCTTTTTAATTTTGCTGCTTCCGTAGCCTGTGCTTGCTTCTCGGCCTTCTTCCTATCTATGACCTCGACTACTCGCGCCACGTTGGCACGCTCTTGCAATCGTTGCGCCCGGCAGTATTCCCATTGGATTATTGATCCTATGAAAAACGCACCAAAAGCCCAGTTGGCCGCTTTTGGTAATTGCCCTAGAGGAGACGATTAGCCAGCGCGCATCAAAATGTCAAGAGCTAGTAGCTTTGGCGCAATGTCTATGTACCTCCTACGACGTAGCGACCCATGCCTACCGCCGCACCCGCTCCAATACCCGTCATGAGGCCCTGGCGCGCGCATGGGATTTTGTGTACATTGATGAAGTCGTCGGATTTTATGGAATGTACGGCATCTGTGATCGTAGGCTGTGGACTTCTCTGACCCTCTGCACCTCCGCTCGCTTGGCCCTCGGGTTTCGAGCCGGGAAAAATCTCGTAGATCTGCGGCTTCTTCACATGATCGGGGGGTGCGGTCGCGCCGGGCGGAGGGCCGCGCACTCTAGGCGGTTCATTGTCATCTTGCGCCATGGCGGGCTGGCGCTGGGGGAAGAAAAGAAAAGGGCTTGAGCTTTGGATTTCTATGGTAACATGGTTCGATTTTCGATGGTGGTACAGAAATCGCGATTTGGAGCTATGACGCTGATATGCAGAGACACACGTTGAATATTCATTTATGAGAGGATAACGAATTGAATGGTATTATGCATAACTCGAAGCACTTAAAGAACGCGACGAAGGAAAGCGCGTTCTTATGCAAGACGCGTCGCGCTTGTCCATACTCTGTAATAGACAGGGGCAGTTATCGATTCTGTCTGGTCAGTTACAACCTAACACAAACCTAATTAGGTACATTGTGTAGGGACTCGGGAATCTTTGAATCTTTAAATCTTTTATCTTCTACAACGGCGAATTACGAACTATTTTCTAGTTCTAGTTCAACTTCTGAAATTCCAATTCAATTGCCAATGACGTCCACCAGGCCCTGCATCCTGACAACTTATGATTTTTAATCTAAGTAATTAATCTTTTCGCGAGGAAGCCCCTCGAGTTTGTTCCTTTTCTACCAAATTCAATATGCCGAACACGTCTTTACGTCGCCCACAAAAGGGTTACGCCCGTGGAGGCGGCAAGAGGGCTTACCATGGTGGGAATCGGACTCGAACCTTCGCTGCCTCGACTACTCGAACTGAGGCTACATCGGCCGACGAGAAAGCCGAGCGCACGCTTCTTGCTCAGCAGATCGATGAGTCTATGGGCTTTGCCAGATACGAATCAGGTAGAAGAAAGGAGGGATGGCTCGTAAACGTCCAACCGACAACTGTGGCCCTCGACGACGACCGATCCCCTGGCGGCAGAGCGGCACTGGATTGCTATTTCATTGAGGAGGATGGACAGACCTTTAAGGCGACAGTAGAGTACGAACCATACTTCGTAATCGCATGTCGAAAAGGGAGGGAAGGCGAAGTCGAGGAATGGCTAAAACGAGTGCCTGGCGGTGGTGTTGTACGCAACGTCAAGCGAGTTGAGAAGGAGGACCTTTCCATGCCGAACCACCTCCTCGGATATAGAAGGACATTCCTGAAATTGCATTTTAGCAACGTACAAGACTTAATGACTGCGAGGAGGGATATCATGCCGATAGCCGAGAAGAACAAGAAGTCAATGGGCACAGTTGATGTTTATGCAGAGGTCGCTGCGTAGGTCTTCCTATTTAAGGAACGGCATATTCCAATGGCCGAGTGCTGACCTTTTAAACAGCGAGCAAGCGGGGTTTGACCTCTTTGATGATTCACGAGATGACGATAGACGACATAATGCTTCATTTGCGGATGCTAGCGACTACATTGTCGATATTAGAGAGTACGACGTACCGTACCATGTAAGAGTAATGATAGATTTGGGTATGTCCTTGCTACCAGCTTCTCTCGCCTCTCTAGGCTAATAAGACCATCAGATATTCGAGTAGGAAAGTGGTATTTCGTGGAGGTAAAGCACGGTATCACCACTATAACTCTGAACGAGGAACACCTTGTCCAAGCGGACCCCGTAGTAATGGCCTACGATATCGAAACAACCAAAGCTCCCCTCAAATTCCCCGACGCTGCGATAGATCAGATTATGATGATATCATATATGATCGACGGACAAGGCTTCCTCATTACTAACCGGGAAATTGTCTCTGAAGACATTTCTGATTTCGAGTACACACCGAAACCCGAATATCCCGGACCATTTATGATTTTCAACGAGCCCAATGAGAAGGGCGTGATTGAGCGTTTCTTTTCACACATCAAAGAGGCAAGACCCACCGTCATCGCCACTTACAACGGAGATTTCTTCGATTGGCCATTCGTAGAGGCGAGGGCAAGCGTCAATGGCATCGATATGTATCGCGAGATCGGATGGAAGAAAGACAGTGAGGATATCTACAAGTGCACGTATGGTGTTCATATGGATTGTTTGGCTTGGGTCAACCGAGACTCCTACTTACCTCAAGGAAGTCGAGGTTTGAAAGCAGTCACCGTTGCCAAACTTGGCTACGACCCAGACGAACTCGATCCAGAACTCATGTTGCCATACGCAATTGAGAGACCTCAAACGCTAGCCGAGTATTCAGTATCAGATGCTGTCGCCACATACTACCTGTATATGAAGTACATCCACCCGTTCGTCTTCTCGCTTTGTACAATTCTTCCTCTTGGTGGCGACGACGTGCTAAGAAAGGGAACTGGTACACTATGTGAGATGCTGTTGATGGTGCAGGCGTACAAGCACGAAATCATATTACCGAATAAACACATGTCCCCGAAAGAGGCATTCTGGGATGGACACCTACTCGACGCGGAGACCTACGTTGGAGGTCACGTCGAAAGTATTGAAGCAGGTGTGTTTCGGGCAGACATCCCGGTAAACTTCGTTGTTGACCCAGGGGCTGTCGATGAACTGCTTGGTGATCTAGATGCGGCCCTCAAGTTCGTTATTGAAATTGAGGAAAAGAAGTCTCTAGATGATGTCACGAACTACGACGAGGTCAGGCAGCAGATCGCTTCACGGCTAACACAGCTCAAGGAGACACCTCACCGCAACGAGAAACCACTGATTTATCATTTGGATGTTGCATCCATGTACCCGAACATCATGACGACGAACCGATTACAACCCGACTCCATGATCCAGGAATCAGACTGTGCTGCCTGTGACTTCAACCGCCCTGGGAAAACTTGCGACAGGAGAATGCCTTGGGCTTGGAGAGGCGAGTACCTGCCTGCAAAACGAGACGAGTACAACATGATTAGGCATGCGCTTGAGAACGAGAAATTCCCAGGCAAACGGCCGGGCGCTCCCATGCGAACATTCCAGGAATTACCAGAAGACGAGCAAGCCGGCCTCATTAGAAAACGATTACAATTATACAGTCAAAAGGTCTACCACAAGATCCGCGATTCGACGACCAGTGTGCGCGAGGCGATCATCTGTCAACGAGAGAATCCTTTCTACATTAACACTGTGAGAGATTTCAGAGATCGTCGTTATGACTACAAGGGACAGGCGAAGGTCTGGAAGGGCAAAACTGAGTCCCTTAAATCCTCCGGTGCAGCGAGTAATGAAGTCGATGCTGCAAGGAAAATGATTATTCTTTTTGACTCCCTTCAACTTGCCCATAAGGTCATTCTGAACTCCTTCTACGGCTACGTTATGCGAAAGGGGTCAAGGTGGTACTCCATGGAAATGGCAGGCGTGACGTGTCTAACTGGTGCGACAATCATTCAGTTAGCAAGATCGCTCGTTGAGCGCCTTGGGCGACCTCTTGAACTAGATACTGATGGTATCTGGTGTATGTTGCCTGCGACGTTTCCCGAAAATTTCGCCTTCAAGCTCAAGAATGGCAAGAAGTGCACTATCTCATATCCTTGCGTGATGTTGAATCATCTCGTTCATGCCAAGTTCACGAACCACCAGTATCAGACTCTAGTAGACCCGAAGACTTTCAAGTATGAAACGCATAGTGATAACTCTATTTTCTTCGAGGTTGACGGCCCTTACAAGGCTATGGTTTTACCAACGTCAAAGGAAGAGGACAAGAACCTGAAGAAGCGATATGCTGTCTTTAATGATGACGGCAGTCTGGCCGAACTCAAGGGATTCGAACTCAAGCGAAGGGGTGAACTGAAGCTTATCAAAATCTTCCAACAACAAATTTTCAGGTTCTTCTTGGAAGGAGACACTTTATCCGAATGCTATGCCGCAGTAGCAAAGGTTGCGAATAGGTGGCTTGACGTTCTACATAACAAGGGCGTAACATTGGCCGATGAAGAGCTCATTGATCTCATTTGCGAGAACAGAAACATGTCCAAAACCCTCGAGGAATATGGAAGTCAAAAGTCCACATCTATAACGACAGCGAAGCGTTTGGCTGAGTTCCTGGGTGAGCAGATGGTGAAAGACAAAGGTCTCAACTGCAAGTATATCATCTGCGCCAAACCTCGCAGTGCTCCTGTCACCGAACGAGCTGTGCCAGTTGCCATCTTCTCTGCTGACACGGACATCAAGCGAAGATACTTGACAAATTGGCTCAAGGAAGAACCTTCTGACACAGATCCTAGAGCACTGCTTGATTGGGATTACTACCTGGAACGTCTAGGCTCCGTCATTCAGAAACTGATAACTATCCCTGCTGCGCTGCAGAAAATTCGCAACCCAGTCCCACGAGTTCCACATCCGGACTGGCTCCAGCGGCGGATCAACATCAAGGACGACAAGATGAAACAGAAGAAGTTGACTGATCTCTTCGCGAATACCAAAGGACCTCTGGAAGATATTACAAATCTTACAGGCTCGAGACTAGATGATCTCGAGGATTTTGGGGCTAAACTACTGAAACCGAAGAGCACAACTGCAGTTATCAATGCGTCCCAGCCAACGTCGACAGCGGCGAAGCGAAAATCTCCCGAGCCGGAAAAGGAGAACCTGGATCCCTTTGCAGCACTTCCTAAAGTGATGCCAAGCCCCTCAGAGGATTACCCAGCATTTTTAGAGTATCAAAAGAAAAAGTGGAAGATACAAAAACAAGCGCGAATCCGTCGACGCCATCTCTTCGGTGATCGCCGCGGCAATATGAATGGCAATATCCAGCAGACGTTCCGCCAGCAGGCAGAAACTACTTATAGAAATACATGGCAAGTACTTCAACTACGTGGAACAGACAACCCCGGTGTGGTGACCACGTTTGTCTTGATCGATGCCAAGGTTCACGCTCTCAAAATCAAGGTCCTGAGGCAGGTGTTTTTGAATCTCAAGGGCAAAGATTTTCCAGACATCGAAGTCGAAGGCTGCGAAGTCGAGCAAGTTAGCCATACCCTCCCCAATGGACACTCATCAACACACCTGTTCAAGGTTACCGTGCCCGAGGATATTTACTTTGCTGAGGCAGAGAAGTTTTCGTTGTTATTCAATCACCCAAGTGTAGAGGGTGTTTATGAAAAGCAAGTCCCATTGAACTTGCGAGCAATGCTCCAGCTTGGGAATTTGTGCACCATTGACGAAAGCCAACCAGGTGTATTAGGGAAAGGTCTAGAACAGGGATTTGATCTTGGGAGTTTGAAAAAGCCGGCAAGGCCAAAGACATATCTAGACTCAAGTCCGCTTGCATACATCTACATATCGCATATCACCGCTGGCGAAAGGCAGATCTTCGGTCTATTCTCCTCCGCTAGCGATCAGGCTCATATAGTCATCCTTCAAAAGACCAAGGATTCCGGTCAAGATTTACCGAACGTCACGAAGATATATGGCGACATGTTTGTGAGGAGGCTACAGGAAGCAGAAGGCACCAACTGGCAAGAATGCTTTACTTACCAGGAGAAACTAACCTTCAAGGTGACTCAGGTGACGACGCGACGAAGGGCACACCTCGAGATTGGTGATCTCGTCAAGAAAATGAAGAAGGACGAGTTAAAACCTCTTATGCTCGTTATCCAATCATCGCAGCAGAACTTGCTTGTTCATGACGTCCCTATTCTCGCTGAATTTCCCATCCTTCCTCTTCGATATGACCAGGCGGACAGCTCTCTCCCTCCTCTCGGCTGGCAATCCGTTGTCGCCAAACGCCTTGTTTCACACTACCTCAATCTTGGGTCCTGGATCCTGCATCTCACAGCTCTAGCAAGGTACGGCAACATACCACTATGCAACTTAGAGCGCGACGATCCCAGATTCCTTATTGACGTCGCATATGCCCGTCGTCTGCAACTGAACAATGTCGTTTTATGGTGGTCGCCGGGTCCGAAACCTGACCATGCTGGCTATGAACAGGATGATGTCACGGGTCCCCTCGACACCGTCTCAATGCCGTCAACGAATAAACCGGGCACATACGTGTCGGTTTGCATTGATATCGAGGTTCGAAACCTCGCTATCAACACCATCCTTACATCGTCCCTGATCAACGAACTTGAGGGTTCTGACTCGATCTCCTTTAACCCAGCGGCGGACTCTGCGCCATCAGATGGCACGGAAATGCTGCATTCCGAGTCAGCATTCGCCAATGCTGGTGTACTTGTGCTACGCGAGATGGTCAAATCGTGGTGGGCCGAAGCGTGCAAAGGCAGTCCCATGGCTGACATTCTAGTCCAACATCTCGTGCGATGGGTTGAGTCACCTGACTCATTCATGTATGACCGCGCACTCCATTACTACGTGCAGATGATGAGCCGCAAAGCTCTATTACAGCTCATGGCAGATTTCCGCAAAATGGGCTCACAAGTCATATTCGCCAATGCAAACCGGCTACTTCTACAAACCACGAAGCCGGAAGTAGGCAATGCGTATTCATACAGTCAATTCACTCTAAAGAGCATCAAGACCAAGCCATTATTTCACTTTATTGATCTCGAGATCAAAGAATACTGGGATTACCTAGTCTGGTATGACGAGTTTAATTACGGTGGCAAAGCCTGCCAGGAGGTCATTGAAGCTGAGCAGCAGAATCTCCAGACTATCATGAATTGGCAGATGAAAACTTTTCTGCCTCTTCGATTGCAAGATACCTTCCAGCATTGGGTTGTCGAGTTTATACAGTTGATGCACAGGCTCAAACGCCCCCTAATGGAGAACGGGGCTCCCGATGCGACACCACGTCTCACACAGTTACCAGTACGCAATGGCTCCCAGGGTGACGACAACGATGGGTCGCCGGCCATTCTCACCAAAGACTTCGAAAGGCAGCTCAAGAAGGAAATACGAACTCTCGTCTCAACTCAAGCTCGTGAGCTCCTGCATCCTGAACTCGCGTCTGACTGGTCGTTCCCAGTCTTACCCGGCAGCCACGTCAAGAACTCGCAACACCGCAACGCAGTGCTCGAGCTTGTGAAGTACCTCATGCAGGTCTTGTCCCTCGATAAGAACATCACAATGGAAGCGCGATTGCTCAGAAAAGAACTGCTCGCGCTGTTCGAGGTACGGGAGTTCAGCAAGGAGGGCGCGTTTGCGAACCCGAGCGAGAGCCTCAAGGTGCCGCAGTGGAGCTGTCCCGAATGCACCCTCGCGCGCGACTGGGACCTGTGCCGCGACGAGAGCCTGCTGCCGGACCTAAACGGCAACGAGGCGGAGGTACGCAGGGCGGCCGCGGCAAAGGTCTGGCAGTGCCAGTTCTGCGAGGCGGAACTGGACCGGCTGCGCGTGGAGGAGAAGCTGCTGGCGGACGTGCAGGCGCTGGTCGTGGAGTGGGCCACACAGGACCTCAAGTGCGAGAAGTGCGGCAGCGTGAAGCTGAACGAGCTCATGGAGCATTGCACATGCAGCGGCCCGTGGACGGAGAGCGTCAAGAGGGACGAGGTGGGCCGGAAGCTGAACGTCTATCAGGGCGTGGCGAGGTGGTACGGCCTCAGGATGCTGGAGGGCTTGGTTGCGGAGGTGTTTGGGGGTTTGTAGTAGAGGTACCTTAGGTAGACACGAAGTAATGGGCCCGGGAGCATAGTTTTGGCGTTCGTAGCGCCTGTACATAGGGGTTCACTGTTGATCTGTGAATATATGCAAATGGTGTTTTTGTCATTGACCCCTTTTTCTTGTGCTGTAGTTTTGGTTTGCGATGACTCATGTAGAGAGGTAGCCGTGAGGATATAAGTTCGATGAAAACTCAGGTGTCAGGAGGGTTACGCATAGGTGACATGGTAGCAGTAGCGAAAAAAAATATCCCATCCTACAGGCACATCGACGTTTCTGAACCATAGCTACGAATCTTTAGAAGCATTACGGCAGTCGCTGGTCTCTTTGCTACCTAGGTAGCTTGGCGTTTATACACAATGTACTTAAAGATACAGCAACAGTAATATATTTCGATATGTACGTTGGAAGCCTGATAGGTTAAAACGCAGTATGGTTCATTTTTTGTTGGGAAGGGTTTGTCGGCCTGGCCATTGGTATATGCTGTGCGTACAAAGCCGAGCAAAGCCGGTCTACCCTGGTCCTATCATACAATCCGTAGAAATAATAAACCTACCCCCTCAGGGTCAATCACGATGAATTACATTATTCTTACACCACCTGGGCATCTTCCCGTTTCTATCGCTATGCAGCATGGAGGGGTTTAGGCACCCCGGTACCTAGAAATGAAATGATAACACGCAAGAGCAGGCTACATACCTAATCTATTATAAAATGTAGCCAGCCTGCCAACCTATGCCAATCATCCAGCCCTGCTCCCGTAGTTCTTCATACACTGTCCCACCATCATCAAGAGCGGGGTTTTCTTCTCGGCTTGAGGCATCTGTTAATTCTTAAAGTTTCCAACAGACTCAGCATTACAACCGGTGCACTACAGCCATTACTTGAGTATTGTTCACTACATCATCAGCCTTAGAATGGCGATCTTAGAGGCAGCAGAAGTTCCAGAGCCGCAAGCCTTTGAGGAAGGCTTGCTTAGGTGCAACTCGTTAGTTGAAAAAGCTAAATTCGTTGCCGCCCATGCGCGTATTACTCAATTCGAATGTGCGTTACTGCTTCGCTAATATAATTAGATGGGATTAGAGAACCCGCCAGGATTTGCGGAAACACAGGGTCACGGAACCAAGATATTTATGCCAATGTATGATGACTGTACCATCGTGTTGCTCCATGGAAAAATGAAGCTGCATAAGGACGAGCATGCCTGGACCGGGTCCAACGATGTAGTACGTGTACGAGGATGTAAGACGTTGACGGTCTTATCAGACAGCGCAGCGGTATGGTATCCTGCTCCCTGCTGCTGGGATTCGAACTACTGCTTTCTCGCGACTAAGGGGCAGTGCAGGAGGTTAGGAATTGGTAATGTTAGGAAGATGAGGGAGGAAAAACGAAGTTGGTGGGGAAAGTTGTTCAAGCGTTCTAAGGATCCGATGCAACTTGAACTTGCGGCTAGCAATGAATTTGTTATGGATGTCATCCATAAGTGACAGCAGGGCTAGGTACTAGGTATGGCGTATCTACAAGATCCCTTTCGAGGGAATTTCCGGTTCATTGATCAACTGGCTATTTACAATCACCGAGGGGTGGTAGGAATGCTAGCAGTCACGTAGGCACTTGCGAAAAGTTGGCTTCGGTTCGAAAGTAGTGATTGTTAAGCAGAACTTGGTTTGCCAGTGGATTTAAGCTCTATTCCTATTCCATATACGTAGATGCATCTCGCTAGTTATATTTCGAGGTCTTTAGGCGATATTACATTGTGACCGTGTTTGAGGCTTCTGTATGTCTTGTCGATACCTTTTGTTGTCGGCGTAAGAACTCGGGGGCTTCAGGGGCTTACTCGTACCCCTGATTTATTGGCTGACTACCCACCTAGGTAGATAATCAAGCCACCCCCTGAACATTGAGATGAGTGACGGAGTATCTGAATTAACTTGACTATTTAAAAGATTCTAGATTTCCATTTCAAACTATTATTTTGTTCTTATTAACTTTGGGATGAGTGTCAATATAAATATTGATTTTGACCGGTTATCACTTCGTCTTCTTATTGCTCAGATCCTCCTCTCCAAGTTGTCCTGGCGGATCATATGAGCCCCTTTCTCCGCAATGGCATATACTGTGGCTTGAAGATGTGCGCTAATTTGAAGCGGCATTATGCTTGCATCGATAACTCTGAGTCTTGCTACGCCATAAACCCGAAGCCGATCGTCAACTACCCCTGAGTGAACACCACGTCCCCCCATACCACACGTGCCAATCGGGTGCCAATCGGTTGTAGTATTCTGGATAACCCAGTCTCTCAAGTCATGACCTTTGTCCACCGAAGGTGGTGGGGCTATTCTTGAATAGACAACGTCGGATAACGGTGTCGACCGACAAAGTCTATCAGAAAACTGCATGCATTCCGTCATGACCTCTAGATCAATCTCACCGTGAGGACCAGAGTAGTATCCTGGGTCAATTCTCGGGTTGTCTGCGATAGTAGATTGCTCCTTGTTGACTCGCTCGGATTCTGGCTGCTTCTGGACGTGTATGCTTCCCCTTGAGAATGGATACTGTAGAATCTGGAGAATGTTGACATATTCCTCGCTTCTAGATGGTTCTGGTTTGAATATATACTCAAATTGTCCAAGACTCGTGGTTCGATCAAATCGACTTCGCAGAATCTCCGATTTCTCTGGAGAAGATTTCTCTAGCGCTTTGACCTTTGAAGTGAGTTGCTCGAATACATCCTGCGATACTACTGCTAAAATCGGGAGGTAGCAATAAGGAGTTTCTGGAGGTCTCCCTTCTGCTTTCTGTACTGACGGGTCAACTTCGTAGACAGATATAGTCACTATTTTGAAATCAGTATATCGTTCGGAAGTCTACGTAGTTTAGCTACTCACTTAGATGATCCTGCAAGTTTTCGCCGACATTCGGGTTAGTCACTTTGACTTCGATACCCGCATCCTTAAGGACTTGAGGGTCTCCTATTCCAGATAGTTCCAAAAGCTGTGGTGACTGGACACTTCCCGCGCTGAGAATAATCTCCCTCGATGCCGAGACAGTGAAAGAGTTACCTCCGTGTGTAAAGCGAATGCCTGTCGCAGTCCATCCGACACTTTCTTGACTCATGATGATTTCTTGAGCAAGGGCCTCGGTTAGGACAAACAGATTTTGCCTATGAGAGTTTGGTACATAGTACGCTGACGATGCGTATGATCTGGTGTTGTTCTCGGGATTTACAGACATTAAATTTGTCCAAACGCCCACATTTGACCCGGCATTATGTGTCTTATTCTCAGGAATACCGAGATTTGCCAGAGAATCATAGCAGATTTTTTGTATTCTAGAGTATGACTTGGAGTACGACACATGAACTGGCCCACCAGTCCCAAAGTCCTGAGTATTAAAGTACTGTCGGTTACTAGTTTGGGATTCTGCGTCAGGTAAATGAAATGTCTCCGACTTCCTGAAAAATGGCCTTGTAATTATGACTGTTTAGTGTGTGCTTGTCATGTATGCACTCAAGATTAACTCACTGGAGGCCATTCCAGCCCCAGCCCTTGTTGCCTAATTTCTCCCAGGCGTCGTAGTCTTCTTTATTACCGCGGTTCCAGGTCATCAGGTTCAACGCGCTGGTGCCTCCCAAGACCTTCCCTCGTGGCCAGGCAAGAGTTCGTCCTCCTAATCCCGCCTGTGGGACTGTTTCGAACTGCCAATCATACTTCGTCCCTAGAGTCTGAAGAGCACGATCAGGTGTATTGATAGAGTCTTCTTTTGGAGCTTCTAGGCCAGCTTCAAGAACGCCGACGGTCAAGCTAGGATCTTCAGATAAGCGTGCTGCTACTGCGAGTCCAGCTGTTCCACCACCGACGACAAGATAATCGAAATTTCGAGTGACGAAGTCAATGGGACTAATTGGTGATGTAGACATGATTGAAATGTGTTTGAAAAGTCCATATTAAGGATGTCAAGAATTTGGGGACATCTATAGTAATGACATTGAGAATGAATGACTTCTTTTGTTGTACAAAATCCCCTCTCCTCCGCGCCATGCAGTATAACGCTACGGCCAGCTCTGAGTGGCTTTCAATCTCACGCATTATACCCAAGTCCGGGTGCAGGAAACCGCCAAACCGCCAATTCAGTTTATTACAGTACATTTGGAGATATTTACTGTATCAACACTGTATTTTGGCAGTGATCTGCTGTGGCGATAGTGCTTGATAGTGCTTAAACTCCCTATAGCCATAGGGGGCATATGGAGGGGATACAGTATTTATACAGTGCAATTGCTCCAATGCACTGGGATAAATTGAATTGGCGGTTTAGCGGATTGTTGTGTTGTGGCCCCTTACCCTCCGAATAATTAGGTAGACTCAGCCCAGGATAAGATTAGGTAATCGGCGCCCGCGAGCGTGCGCCGTTGATTTGATTGGTTTGTAAAAGATTTAAAAATGGGAGATCGAGGATTCGAACCATTGCTCCGGTTAAACTCAGGGTTATTGTGCATCCCTTGGGGGTGCCTCCTGTTAAACGAAGGAGGCGAGTTCGTGGATTGCCTGGCATGCGCAAGAATAGGATTCCCTTGGCCCCAAGTCTATGGTCGTGCGCTGCTCCCTAACAACAACAACAACTCGTTAAACACAAAATATAAAAGAGTTGGTCGCTTTGAAACTTCTGAAAAAATATGAGCGAATGAATCATCAATAACAAAGGTGGTGATTTCGTAGGTAATTAGTCTATTTGGGATCTTGTGTGATTTATCTGGCATAGATCACTCTAAGCATACCTTGGTATATTGGACCCCAAAACAATAGACCGATTATTTACTTTTCTCCAGGGTCATAGCATTATATATTCTTTTAGGTCATTAATGATAGTTTGCTAATACCATTATCATTGAACAACCAGAAGCCAGGCTCTCTTTAAGGTCCGGGTAAAGTGAATAAATCCAACAAGGGGGAAATATCTTCGACGATCATAACCTTCTTTTTCCGGTCCGATATGAACACGGTTGTCTGTTGAACAAATAATATCTGGTTTATTCGACGAATATGTAACAGCATATCCATTGAGCGACCTTAGGTTGGTCTTTCACTATACCTTTTGGCATTCATTTATCAAACAACACCACCATGCGAGCCAGGACTCTTTATGGATACCTAGCACTGGCCGGGACAACGGCTGGGTCATCTCTGTTGGCAGGAGTATGCCCTTGGACCTCACTGCAGAGAATCAATGATCAAACTTGTCTTAGCCCCGATCCAGTGAGAAGAGCTAGACCCTTGGACGGAATAAAAGGGGCACACCATTCTACCTCACCCCAGTCATCCTGGACAGGGCCAGATCACTGCGTTAATGAGACATGCATATTCGCAAACCAGCACCTAGGTGATGGCATTGTTCTCCTCACGACCGAGAGAAATGCGCACATTGCGAAAAACTTTCCAATAGCGGCTAGCTCTGCAGAAATCACTTTACCATTCCACGTGGATGAAGTCCCTGGGAAAGGTGTCGGCATTGTGGCTGACAGGAACATACGTAAAGGTGAGGTCATATTGGTGCGGACACCCGCATTGATGGTCCAAACAGCTCCCCATGTGGAAATGGAACAAGGGGCTAGAGACGTGCTCTACAATATCGCCGTGGACAAGCTCCCCGAAAAGGGAAATGCCTTATTCATGGGACAGATGGGCAGAGACATTCATGATAAGATTGAAACGAACTGTTTCCAAGTCTATATTGATGGGGCGAACGAGTCTGGTAGCCACTTAGGTTGCTACCCGGAGATCTCTCGATTTAATCATGACTGTCGGCCAAAGTAAGTACAGATCTTAGCGTCGACTGTTGACGAAAGGATGTCGCTGATCTTAAATATTTGTGTAGTATCCACTACCGCATAGTTAACATGACTCATACGACAGTTGCGGCACGCGACATTGAAGCAGGGGAGGAGCTAAGTATTAGTTACATTGAATTAAAACTCTCGCGAGAAGAGCGTCGTTCTCGTTTGAGGAGATGGGGATTCGAATGTTCCTGCTCGCATTGTCGTATGAGCGACGATGAGGTAGCAGCTTCGGACGCGAGACTTCGTGAGATTGAGGAGTTAGAGAGCGCCCTGAATAATTTCAACGAGACCGTTGTAACTGCCGAAACAGGCGCTAAGCTGGTGGAACTTTATGAAAAGGAGAAATTGGACATTTACCTTGGGCAAGTTTACACGCAAGCGGCCTTGAACTTTGCTCTCTACGGCGAGGAGGAGATGGCCCGGAAGTATGCACGAGCTGCGGTGGAAGCGGTCGAAAGGGAGTCGGGACCAAACGCGGCAGATGCTAAGGCTATGAGGATCTTGGCTGAGAATCCTAAAGCACATTGGACTTGGGGCAAGCGAAGAAAGGGCATATCTGGCAAGGGAAAATGACGCTATTATATTTATTACCTCTGCAGCTCTAGCATATGCTCAGTTCTCGAATTTCAATGCATCACATCGCCAGACCAAATATGTGGACATAACTAGCAGGGTAGATATGTCAAGTAGTAAACCATAGTCATAATATAGTCGATATCCGTACTATGCTTTATAGTGATACACCAATTTCCTATATAATCCTCGAATGTCTCATTAGAATGTTCGGATAAAGTCGAAATGGTTATACCCAAGCATCAGAATCGGAATCATGAAACGTTAGTGCCTTGTTCCTCGTTGTGATCTGATCCAGAATGGGTGTAATTTTAAGAGACTATCCCTTTATTGACACAGAATGGCCCCCTCTGCAACTTTGGAAATATATACGGTACCGTCAAAGAGCCATGAAATAAAATATGATCTAGGTACATCAGATATGAATGAGTTTGTTACAAGATTCCTCAGCTCCCTATTCCCAACAATGGATACTTGCAGCGTTAATTGTTCACTGGCCTCGCCTATCTGCAATGCTAGTAGCAGCATAGTGACAGATACTATATTTTTCATTAAGGGCATCGTGATTAAGTCTTCGGAAACACGGCTAGGACGAAATTAAATATCTGCTACCTTCAGCACTAAGATCTTATATTTCATGGCTATTAGTGGATATATGTCCATGTGCTTTACACATTGTACTCCAAGTTAAAGGCCGAGGTCATGTTTCGTACTAGTACCAATTGTTTGTCTGTAACCAGATATACTATCTTTAAAAGCTATGTATGCTGTCATGACGAGCATCGAGCCTAAACCTTGAGATTAGTTAAACTATATAACAAGATCTTGTCGGCACGATCCCGCAGTCCTCGATCGTCCAGATTACATCTATAAACGGGAACATGGGCATCCTAAAAGGGGTGACAGATTAGGGGTGAACTACTTCCCATAGTTGGTATTAAAGCAGCATTCAATATGAAGCTAGATGCAGCTATGATGAGCTATAAGAGTGAATTTTGATGAAAGAAGTAAAGACATTGTATTTGAGTTCAACTTAGCCGAGTTCTAGTCATTTGTGCCATAATCATTATAACAGCACGAGTCTAGGATCATGCTTGTGCATATATACCAGCAGCACTCTAACAAATCTAATTCCTTATAGTTTCTCTACAGCTATCCAACTCTGACGGATCCTCTTAAGATAGAAGTTAAAGCCTACTGCATAAGCTAAATTAAGGAAAAGATCCAATGATCTCAAGACATACCCTAACTAAAGAAGAGGTATAGATATAGCACAATCCTAGCACTCAGCCCCATTATGCTTTTCTCTACTTCATCTATGTTTGTACCTCTCTCCAGCCTCACATATACCCAATTCTTCCCTTCGTAAGCATTCATTATCATGAGCGAGGTCTTTAAACCACCATGGTTCGTCGCCGTCAGGCCTAACAAGCTTGAGATGAACCTCAGCTCCATTGTAGCTGGGGTCTCTATCGCTACTGGTATATTTTCTTTCGCAAAAGCACTTCTCCAAACCCGCTCGATATGCCGGAAGAAGAAGAGACCCAACACATATGTCGTGCTGATATGGATAGAGTGGTCCGTCTGCATAACAATGGGTTTTATATGTTGGTTTTATCTTTGGGGCTCAATAGAGCCATCGTAAGGCCGAGATTCCTGTCCTGAGACGAACAAAGTAACATTTCTGACCTGTAAACTCCAATAGATTCACTTTCTTTTTCCTCCTCGTCTCTTTATGGGTCTTCCAGACCCAGTGCCTGATACAGATTATTATCAATCGAATCGCTCTCATGATGGAAGATCAATCACAAGTGGTCAAGGTGAAATGGGGCGTGGGGATTGTATTTGGCTTGGTTAATCTCTCTGTGTATCTCATATGGATTCCGGCACGACTACAAATAAACGACACATACATCAGAGTCAACGACATATGGGATCGGATTGAAAAGGGGATATTCTGTCTCATCGACTGCGTCCTCAACATCTATTTTATTTATGTTGTACGATCTGGCCTCATCAGCAACGGTCTCACCAAGTATATGCCACTCTTCATTTTCAATATCATTATGCTTACTTTTTCTTTGTCTCTAGACGTAAGTCTTCTAATTCCAATTATAGTCCTTGAGTTATACGTCACCTTGATATCTAACTACTAACGATTATAGGTCATTTTGATTGGCGTCATGTCCCTCGGGCAGATATACTTTCAATTCCATCCCTTCGTGTACTTGCTCAAGCTATATATCGAGATGAACATGACAGATCTTATCGCCAAGATTGTTCGCGCGGATAATGCCCTATCATATTCTGGAGATCCCGAGAGGGGATGGCATTCGGAGTCTTACGCGCACGGCACGACCTTGAATTCCAACTGTACTAGATCAAGCACGTGTGATCCCAGAGTAGCAACGCTTACCCGCAATGATACCGACACTACCTACCGAGAGCTAGATAATTTGTTCAACCGAGATGATTCTCACGTGAAGTCCCATCATGCGGACAACCTACAAAGAACTATGGTAACGGAAATACGACATAGTGGGAAGTCCGATAGACACGACAGCGATAGGCGCGACAGCGACAGACACGACAGCGACAGACACGACAGCACCGCAAGCCAGTGGAGCTCGAATTCACGTCTCAGCAGGCACTATTCTATCTCTTGAACGCCACAAGCGAATATGAGCCTTGTGTTCATAGGTAAAGCAGGTTAATGTCTCACGAGCAGAAGGAATCTCCGCGAGGCCCAGTCCAATACGCAGATGGAATGATATCTCCTTAGCTCGGAGTGAGCCCGTCACAGTTATGTGTCCTGTTGCAGGCTAGAAATAAGAAAGGAATTAAATCGCTCAAGAAGTCCAACGTGATGGTAGTAGGCTTCTCTGGGTAGCTCATAGGCAATGTGTTATGACACGGTATGTATTCTACTTGGCTCGTTATTTCAGATCGGGAGTACCTAACCTGTTCAAGATAGTTAGCGAGTAAATATAGCGACCTGTAGCGACACTTCGTAATTACGGAGAATAATCGGTTGCATCATGGTTCATAATACATGACACGATAAAATATAGAATGCATAACCAACAGTGGTAATACTTCGAAGCCTTATCCCCAACTTAATTCGCGATCCTAACTAAGCGGACGAAAATTGTTGAGTTGGAAAGGTTGGATAACTCAGAACAATAATTAGAAACAGCTACGTAAAAACTATTAGAAGCCCCACTTACCTCGGCTCCAAGAATTAACTACGACGCTGCGTATTATAATATTTTTCCATCATTTAATTTTACCCCTATTACACTGCATCTCATACTTCAAAACGAATCACTTGGTCTCAATCATTTTAATCAACTCCAGGACTGTTTTCGCTCATACTACCTTAGCTTCATCTCAAATGTATCGACCTCTCACTCAATAATCATGACCGTGAGAGCACCGAAAGTTTCGGGGTTTACACCTATCTCCGATCGGATCTTCATTCGTAATGAAGACTCCAGTTTGACTGAGACCCCTGAAAAAACAACGATTGACCAACCGACAACCATAATTGTCTTTGGCTGGGGTGACGGCCTTCCGAAGAACGTCGCTAAATATGCGGATGGCTACCAGAAGCTGTTTCCAAAGGCTCGAATCCTGATGGTGATTTCGTCGACCTTTGCAGCCTCATTTGAGTCGCTTGAGCAACGGACGAGGGCCATGATGCCTCTTGTCGACGCCGTCTTTCCTAGCTCGCCAGATGCCTCGGAAAAGGTCATCCTGCACGCGATGTCTAACACGGGAGGGATTTTCGCGGCCGCGACGTTGAATGCGTTCCAACAGCGCCACGGGAAAGACAAGACGCTTCCACACCACTTATGTGTGAGCGACTCCACGCCAGGCAGCATTGTGTTCTCCACCGAGGTAGGGCGCTGGTCGAGGGCGATGGCGCTGGGAACAGCGAACTGGTTTCCGTGGCCATTCATAGTGACGCAGAAGATGTGGTGGACGTTCCTGTATGCCGTATACCTACTGGAGAAGGCCATCGGGAGGGAGCCTTCTGGGATTTACAGCTGCAGGGCTTTCCTGGACCACGGGATGGCGACGCCGAGAGCTCCGAGACTGTATATGTATTCTAAGTCAGACGATCTCATATGGTGGGAGGACGTCGAGGCGCAAGCGGGAATAGCCAAGAGCAAAGGCTACACGACAATATTGGAGATGTTCGACGACTCGCCCCATGTTGGCCATATGAGAATGCACCCGGATAAATACTGGAGTGCGATAGAGCGTTGCTGGAAAGCGTCTACGGCATTACCTTAGGTTAGATGGTGCTCCGGGTATATAAAGACTTAAGGGTAGCAGGTTTGATACGCTGCAAGTGAAGGGTTATGTATGCTTCGGCAAGGGTGAGGGAGAAGTTCACATTTGATTTAGCGGGGGAAAAGGGGTGTCATGATCTTGGATAGTACATAGGTACCTTTACAATATGGACGGGCCTATCAAGTGTATTGTCAAATGAATTGAAGGGTTTTTAAGTGAAAGGTAGAAATTCATTAGCGACGATCCTATACCAGATTGAGATTAGTTACCCGAAAGCTTGGCGCTGATGTCGCGGCGCGGACCAACGATCACGCAATTTTTAGATTTAATATTTACGGGCCGTCGCCGAAATATTTCAGCCGACCGAGCTGTGAAGAAAAAAATATTAACAATTTATCTCTTATAAAGTTCGCCGGTGTGATGTTGATTCCTCGAAACGGTCAACTATAACTTGAATCGAAGTTGACATCTTTGTCAAATATTTCTTATTTGCCAATTTTGGAAATACTGTTCTCTTCTAGTGAGACCGACTCTTCGCCCATGTACAGCCCTAAGGACTCCGGTCAGCCAATCGTTCTGCCCAATGAAGATGCAGACCTGGACGACTTCCGTTCCATTGACCCCGATTCGGGAGTCAAGCGTGGATTGAAGACGCGGCATCTGAGCATGATGGCATTAGCCGGAATCATTGGGCCCGGACTTTTGGTCGGAAGCGGAGGTGCTCTATCTAGCGGTGGTCCGGCCTCGTTGTTGATTGGTTTTGGTGTCATCGGCATAATTGCATTCAGGTAACATCTCACAACCCCCTACTTTACCTAGCTCCAATACTGATCCGCCTATGAATGATAGTATCATGCAGAGTCTGGGAGAATTAACAACTCTTTATCCGTCGGGTGGTGCCTTTACTCAGCTCGCGTCTCGCTTCGTAGATCCCGCCTTTGGAGTTGCCGTTGGTTGGAACTACTTCATCATTTGGTTTGCTGTCCTCGCCAACGAGTATAACGCCACGACTAGCATTCTCGTCTTTTGGAGCGATAAGGTCCCTGTCTGGGGGTACTTCCTGCTCTTATGGGTGTGTATCATCTTTCCCACCATCGTCCTGTATCATATGACTAACGTCACCCCAGACCGCTTTCTTGCTATTCCAATTTTGTGGGGTCAGCACGTTTGGAGAAGCTGAATTCTGGCTTGCTCTTCTCAAACTTGTTGGATTAATTGCATTCTACATATTTTCTATCGTGTGAGTTACTATATATATGACTATCCGCGACCAAGTTTCTAATCGATCATATACAGCTATGTATCTGGAGGGATTAAGGGGACCGACGCCATAGGTTTCCGATATTGGCACGACCCAGGTCCCTTTGTTGAGGGTTTCCGGGGTGTCGCCAAAGTCTTCGTTTTCTGTTCCACCTTTTACGCCGGCTGTGAGTCCGTGGCTGTAGCTGCTACCGAGACGAAGAACCCCCGTGTTGCCGTTCCGCTGGCCATCCGCCAGGTTTTCTGGCGTATTATCTTCGTCTACATGGGCGCCGCTTTCTTCTTCGGTCTCACATGTCCGGCAAATGCCGAGCAACTTGTTAATGGCAGCAGCCGGGCTTTACTGAGTCCCATGACCGTCGCAATTCAAAATGCAGGTTGGCAAGGTGGCGTGCATCTGATCAATGCCTTCATCTTAATCACGTGTATCTCTGCCATCAACAGCTCGATTTATATCTCATCTCGAACCTTGCTATTCATGGCGCAGCAAAGAATGGCCCCGTCTTTTCTCGGGTGGACGGATAAGCGAGGTGTGCCGATCCCTGCCATCACTTTGGCAAATGCCTTTGGTGCTCTGTCTATGATGAATATATCGACAGGTGCTTCCGAAGCCTATACCTACATCGTTAACTTGAGCGGTGTCTCAACATTCCTAGTTTGGGGGTCGATTTCTCTCACCCACATTCGTTTCCGGCAGGCCTGGGTAGCCCAAGGGTATCAGGTTGAAGATCTTCCATTCGTCTCTCTCTGGTATCCTTGGAATGCGTACTTCGGTCTATCAGCGAACATATTCTTAGCACTTGTTCAGGGCTGGACTACCTTTTCGCCATTTTCGGCTGGAGGATTCGTCGATGCATATATCTTACTACCACTATTTTTTATTATTTTTGCTGGATATAAGTTCATCTTTAAGACCCACGTATGGAGCAATAACGAGATAGATTTGCAGTCAGGACGACGGCGTGATCTAGAGGAAGTAAAAGAGATCGCTGCGGGCGAAATAGGGGCGCCCCAGCCGTGGTGGCGTCGACTTTTAAGGAGTTTCTAACCTAATCGGTAGTTTGAATGTTAGGTTAGGACACTTCATGATGCCGCAATGAGAAGCATATAAGATTCATTGTAATGATGTTAGCCGAGGAGCTATGTTATGATTATATATGTTTTGTTAAAGTACCTAAGTCTATAAATGACCTGAGCTGGCCTGCTTTTCTACCCTCGCCCTGCACTACAACACATCTTCGCCGATGAGTAATTAGCGGCAAACACACACTGGAAGCCTATATTTCTAGGATATCTCATGGTACTATCAGTCCGTCAGTAGAGTACAGGCTGTTTGCTCGTTTCAAAACGCGGAGTCGGCTTAAGTAAGCTAGGTGAAAAGGGTTTAAGGTCCTAACTTTGACCTGACGAGAATTTAACGCATAAGCTCGTATAAACAGGCCAAATTGAAATGCTTAATCCAATAGTCCTGGAGTTAATTTAGCCAGAAATTGAAGGGTCGCACAATCCAAGATAGGGCAGAATGATATGTAAATGTGCTACAAACACCTGGCATGTTTACCTGTTTAGCGATCTTCGACTCGTCAGGGGGTGAGACAAGAAGACAAAAGAAACTTTGTGTACCATGAATAGGTACCTACTGCCGTCATCACTGACAGGTGTGCAGAGTTTGAATGAGTTTCGCAATGTCATCCTCATAAAAACTAAAAGATTTCACGTCCACATAAATTATATAGTACAACCTAGGCAATGTAATACATAAGCATAGTGACAGGAAGGCCAAATCACGACCTGACATGACGGTAGTATCTGACAAAGTCCTGGCGGTACTATGAAGTTTCTGATAAATTGGTCTTGAGTTACTCTTGAGTCTTGAGCCAACCCTATGGAAGCATACAGAGGCATGACCTTCGTATTTAGAATTCTTCCATCCTACTACGACCAAAGAACCCATCGAGAATACTACATTATCAAGAATAATACTCAAGCCAACCAAAATACATCGATTGACGTAGTCGCATTCGATAACCTCGCTCACACTACAGCTTACATCAATTCTATATATTCAGCGCAGCAAAAGGAAATAGGACGACCAATCCTTCCGATTAAGACCATGTGTACTCAAAACCAGTGCCAGGTTAAATGCGCCGGCTGCAAGAAAGCCTTAAGAACGGTCATGGCTGACTTGGAATTCTGCAGCGATGTTGCCTCGGGGAAATGTAAGACAGCCAAGAAGAAGACGAATACAAGGTATGAGAGTTGTAAAAAGTGCACGGCCAAGTATAAAAAGGAGAATGAGAAGCTCGAGAAGGAGGGATGGAGATTCTGAGAAATAGCTAGGTAGGCTAAAGTCAACGGGCCGTTGAATTGGGGAGATTCTGTTGCATCAGGGGTTCAACCCCCTGTATTCTAAACATCCTTGGGGCCCTAGGTACACACCTAAGTTCAGTATACGAGATTAGTTGCAGGACCCTTGAGGGTCTGCAGTCTGCTATATTACAGGACTGGTCTCCCATACAAGATAGGGACTTAGATAGACTTGTTTTAGCTCACCCTGACTAATAGACACTCTTTGAGCCCCTATACTTATACCTCTTTGGCATCTGACCCCTTATATATCCTTATGTTACTGCGTTGATAGAGCCCTGTAGCCCCCTGAACAGTAGTGTAAATGGGGGGCTAGAAGTAAGGTCCAGGTCCGCTATAGGATCCTGTTGAGCGTCTAAGAGCTGTTGACCTCGGACAATACCGCCTGCCTGGTAGTGCAGATAACCTGATATAATGTTGATATTAAAATCAGGAATATACAGCACCTCTTGAAGGATAAGGATGCTGTGTTGATTGGTTGAGTGGCACACCTCGAGCTTGACAGTTCCCTTAGCTCCTAGGTAGGGTATAAAGTCCCTGCAGCAGTGTCAACCTGCCCTAAATTCCCTGAATAAGAGTATTCAGTGACCCCTTTAGCTGATTAGCTATATGGCAGGTTGATCCAGTGTCATACACCCACAGGGACTTTTTAGGGGACGAGTTCCCTGTAATTTTCCTGTTTTGGGTATTGTAGGTCTCTTATTTAGGGTTTAGCGAACAGTTGAGTATATTCGACTGATATACCCTTGAATCAAATCTAATAGAGTGAATTAGGTCAGCGACTATAGTCACTCCTCCACTGGATATCTACCTAAAACTACCGCAACTCCTGAATCTGTTCTGGAGGACCCTGAGCTCCTGGATTTAGCACTAAAGCATGGGTATAATCCCAACCTAAAGCAGCTAATCCTACTAATTCGGGCCCTATACGGTTCAAGGCAGGCCCTGAGAGAGTGGCAGCTCCGGCTGGTCGAACTACTAAACGACCTAGAGTATCCGACAATTTCGAAATTCTTGAGACCATTATTGAAATTAAAGAAAAGGCTACCTAGTTATCCATAGAGGATCTAACTGGGACATTCAAGCCCTGGCGACTCTTAGAAACGTTATAAAGACTACCTAGGTACCTAGGTACAACATGTAGTATGTACCATCGTATGCAGAGGTTAACTATGAACTTTGGCAATTTAAAATCGACGACGATTTGAGACCTTTAAATATAGAGCGAAGAAGAAAAACAAATATTAATCAACGTAGGAATAGATGACCCTTACTATACTTACCTACCTAGCTCTTTTCAGTTCTACCCGCCCCCTTTTTCTCACCGCTTCTTTTTCTTAAGCGACACTTCGTACTCAACGAGTTTTTATAGCCACGTTATGTAATCAATAATTCAAAAAGGGTATGTACCTAGGCAGCTAGGTTAGCTAGGTAGACAGCTGTATATGGTGGTAACTGAAATAGGACTGGATTATGAATCCGACGCGAGTCAGACTCTGACAATAGCCCGGGTTTGGCTCGGAAGTGCCAAAGACAAAGACATCGGCACTACCAAAACATAAGCCATATGATGATAAGTACAAGCCGTCTTGAATTTCATCATATCTGTGAAACTAGCGTATGGTAAATACGTTGTTGCACGGTTAACTCATGGAATCAACATGTGCTTGGAGATCTAACGGCTATGCGACCCTTGCATATGTAGCACCACTGACATATCTTTTGGCCGAATTGGGAATTGTAAGATTCCAAACCATGTACTCGGCAGGGATTAGGTTTGTCTTACTTGTATTCTTCAGGTACTGTTCCTTTACCCCGTCGATCCTTTATAGGGACTCCGGTACTTCTTTGAAACCTGTTTGATCCCCGATTGGATTCAACACCAAGAGATCAGCCGGTTACCGTTTAGTTCAGCACGATCCCTGGGTCTCACGCGTTTGGGTCGACTTCAACGATCTGTCAATGGATACGGGGGGTTCACTACAGTTTAGAAATTACCTAGTCAATATGCTGATGCGGATCCTCCAACGACGATTTCCGAAAAAGGCAATCTGGATTCCAACCTTCAATATACAAGCTGTGATGTCAAATTCAGGATAGCTATGGATGCTTAAAGGTTATCCTCTTACGATATGTATATAACGAAGATGTTAGTTTGTCTCTCCACGAAAATAACGACAATTCTCATCACTAGAAGTAAACCATTTGCTAGTAACGCATTTTTACTCTTGCGATAGTGCTTCTCTCAGGTCCCAAGGGGAGCTTCAACATCAAACCAGCATCTCGAGCTCCCTCCCGTTTTTACTTCATCATGAGGTCAAGCATCCTAGCACTTTTTATGCTGGCTCAAGTCATTTATGGCCATGCTATCAAGCGACAACCTGTTTCTCAAGAGTCCGACGCATGTAAAGCTACCGGAAAGGTAGTCTACCTTCTCACTAACAATGAAGTCAACTCAGTTATTGCCCTGCCCATCCAAGCCGACGGCACTCTTGCCTCAGGTACTATCACGCCGTCCGGTGGCAATGGATCTACTACAATAGACGGCACTACAATGCAGCCAGCAGGGCCGGATGCAATTGTCAGCCAGTCCGCGTTGACGATAGCCGGAGATGTGAGTTGTGCCCATAGGTATTACCTCTTTGACTTAGTATAAGCTGATAAATAGTAGTACATATTTGCTGTCAACCCAGGAAGCAACTCACTCAGCATGTTCTCCATCTCCAAGCAAGATCCGACCAAATTGACATTGGTCGGCACACCAGCACCGGTCCCGGGAGAGTTTCCAAACACCGTAGCGGCATCGGCTAAGAACAAACTCGCCTGCGTCGGGGCTACTGGTGCGACGGCCGGTGTCACTTGTGCCTCCTTCTCGGAAAACGGCATCGGTGCAATGGACACTCTGCGGGCTATCAACCTGGGACAAACGACGCCGCCAGTGGGCCCGACGAACACCGTCTCGCAGACTTTCTTCTCCGAGGATGAGTCCACGCTCATCACGATGGTTAAGGGTGACCCGACAAAGAACAACACAGGGTTTATGTCTTCTCTGTCCGTGCAGCAGAACAAGTCCTGCGACGGTGCTTCAACGGCCTCGGTTGCCTCGAAGGATGCTCGCACCTCCCCCGCAGGCACTGCCGTCTTATTCGGATCTCAGATAATCCCCGGAACCAACAACGTCTTCGCGACCGACGCGTCGTTTGGCGCTCTGGTGCTGTCCGTCGACACGAAGACCGGGCAAGCGACCGTCGTCGGCAAGCAAGCCATCGAGGGCCAGGTGGCGACGTGCTGGTCCGCGCTTGCGAGAGCGACCGGAAGCGTGTTTGTCACCGATGTAGATGTGCCGCGCCTCGTCGAGATGAGCCCCAAGGACGCGAGCATTATCTCTATAATTGATCTATCTTCTGGCGGAGACCCGGGATTCATCGACCTGCAGGCATCTGGCGACTTCCTGTACGTGCTTTCGCCCGGGAATCAGACACAAAATGCGGCGGTCGTTGTAATGGATCTCTCGGGCGGGCAGGGCAAGGCGAAGGCTATCCAGCGGTTTGCCCTGGGCGCAGAGGCTGGGAAGACTGCTCAGGGTATTACGATTCTTGACTAAATATCATTACAGGTTCTAGATATTAATACTTGCTTTAAAATGTATATAGATTTTACTGATTAAATATGAACTTTTATGGCTGTGTATGGGTTAGCATCCGCATATTCAAAGTCAATTTATTGTGCCATAGTCTAGAAAGCCTTTTGGGTTTGCTTCCTTTTCGCCGATTTGAAATGAAAGTAGATATACTTCCCTTGATGCTCGCTCCTGGATATTTGAACCGGGTCGTTGGCGATACCCTTTCTGGTCATCGCGTACGAAATTTTCCAGGTGCAAAGGCCACGCCGGTCGACTGAATTCCTCGAGTTATTGCGACGATCATTGCCCCGGAGAGGACCAGATCTTCACTAAAGTTCGCAAATCCGCGATCTCTAAATGTTTACAGTCAAACCCAAACGTAGCAAACCACCTTTTATTATAGCTTCAATTCCCATCATTTGGCCAATATCTGGATCAAACCCATGTCCCACGTCGCCGTCAACCCAGTCCCACGACGTTTGCGGGCCGCAGACACGTCGTTGAAGAGACGTGACCCTCGGTTGCCTTTTGGCCCATTCACCGCGGGATGGCCTTGGTATTTCAAAATGGTTTTACAGGCCGACTCGGATAGATACAAGAAAACACAAAACAATAGTAGATCTCCCATTGTGTCGCAGTACTGAGCTTCGAACCCCAGAAACCCCGGATCGAACTAGTCACTAGTCTAAGCTAGGCGGAGCTTTTCCCCGTGTATAAGATGTGCCTTTTGCCGTTAGATATGGTCATTTTCCCTTAGAATCTTAGAATCTAAAGTGTCAATTTGTCACTTTTAGAGCTCGCCGTAACTTCTGTCAGTAAGTGTGACTACTTTTGAGATCACATTTTTGATGCCGAGAGTCGTGTTTCGGGTTTACTTACCCATTTAGGCCTAGGGATTTAGTACCTCATAGTAAAAATCACTCAGATATCCAATCCTTATATTCTCTTATATACATCATACATTCATTCCTATCATTCTTCACCCTTCTAACAGTTTGCGATTATGTCACCTACGTACAAAGGTGCCTGCCTATGTGGCGACGTTCAGTTGGCTATTTCTGGCCAGGCAGATGCAGTGTTCACTTGTTTCTGTGAGCACTGTAATAAAGGAGCCGGAAGCACTCATCAGGTGGTAAGCTATTTCATCCTTGAGTTCCAACGGACGTCTCTAATACATAATCTAGCTCGCGCAGTTCCCAACGGGCGCTGTAGAGATCATTGCAAAGACAGACTCTATTTCTTCGTACACTCTCACCGATACTGTGAGCGGCGCGTCCAAAGAAAAGGTATTCTGTCGGAAATGCGGATGCCCTCTTTGGAGTGTACCTGAGCCGGCACGAGGAGTGATTATCTTCATCAGGACTAGCATTCTTGAAAATGGGTACGCGCATAGGAGTCACTTGAGTCACAACAAGGCAAGTTCAATGAATATACCGCTAATTCATATTCAACAGGCTGGATCTGAAACCAGTTTTCGAGATGTTCGTTAAGAACCGACCCTCATGGGTGTTACCTACGGATGGAGCAAGCCAGTGGCAGGAGATGATAGGGGGATAATTCGAAGTATTTCCGCCCTCTCCGCAGAACCTAGAATGATACATGGACTGATCTTAAGGACGGGATAATCTCATGTATGTACATAGGGGTATTTAGTAGACTAAGATGTGTAGTTTCTTGAATGTCCAATCAGGTCCGTTCTCTAGTTCCGCTATAGGAAATAGCATATACTCGAATATGTCAATGATTGGTTCGGTTGGCTAGTTGCTTCGGAATAAAGAAATATCGGCTAAGGGTATCGGTACATGTAAGTTACATTCTTTAGAACTATGGAAGACCCCAATCTTCACCTCGATTTATTCGGCATATCGCAGTATTCACGGGTCCAAGCTACCTAGGTACTTAACTACGACATTCGGCCCCGTAAGCCAAGAGTTCCGAGAGTCTACCCAGCCGTCCCCGCCCGGTAGATGACAATCATGATCCGCTTCCGGTATCGTCATACTCGTTTTCAATGTTTTCGATGAACTGCAGCTCTATGATTTCTAAAGATGGAAATATGAATACGATATAAGTTCAGGAAGACTCTTAACGGCTTAAGGCGTTCCAATGTAGAAGCTAAGAGGTGCTAGAAAATGAGTGGGCAGAAACCCCCTTTTCTCGACCGGAATCCCCGCCTAAGTATAGGTAGTTATTAGATACATGTAAACTTAAAATGAACGAATTCGACTTAAGTTTTCCTACCTAAAATTGATTTAAAATATGAATTAGACTGCTCAGTCACTCATCAGTTCAAAGTGAAGTTATGATACAGACTCATATATGCATGTAAGTAAGCACCCGTTTCTTATACATATTCATCTAGGGGGTTCAAACAAGACGCTTTGTTTTTAACGGGTGCAAACGAGGGTTTTCGTGTTGAATGCCTTATACCTAGGTACCAACATCAGTCTACTCGAAACATTTGCTCACCTAACTTGAACAGTTGGATGCGCTATCCAGGGCGATAAGAACTAAGAAATGGAATGAAATGTGAAGTCATTATTTATATATCCGTACAGGGAAAATATATTGATTACTAATGCGGGGCTGTATCTTATCTGCTTATCTGCTATCGATGTGGCGCGTGCTTTGGGGTAGAACCCACCATGCGAGGCTGCAATATTTTTTTGAAGCTTCAAAAGCTCTCCCACTCTTTACAAAAAAGTTATTAAGATACAAACACAGGTGATTTTCAAGGCAGACGACTTCTATTCCTCTCCTTCCCCCCAAAAAATACCACACGTAATATCATCACATATTCCTGCCTTTGCCGTGTCGCGACCTTCAAAATGTCTTTCGGAGGCCAAACTCCCACCATCATCGTCCTGAAAGAAGGTAAAATACATTGAAGCTACCCCTCGACTTAAGAGACGAATGAATAAATGAAGAAATATCCCCAGACTAACTGTGTACCTAGGAACCGATACTTCTCAAGGAAAGGGCCAGATTATATCAAATATAAATGCCTGCCTAGCCGTCCAGGCAACCATCAAGTCGACCTTGGGACCTTACGGTGGTGATTTATTAATGGTAGATGGGAATGGCAGACAGACCATTACCAACGATGGCGCAACAGTAATGAAGGTAAGAGTCGTATATTCATACCATTATCAATGTTTTTATGCTAATGAGATTGTAGCTGCTCGACATCGTACACCCTGCCGCGCGAATCCTCGTCGACATTGCAAGATCACAAGATGCCGAAGTTGGAGACGGAACGACATCCGTCGTCGTTCTAGCAGGTGAAATATTGAAGGAGATCCGAGAACATGTCGAGCAAGGTGTCAGCTCTCAGATCATCATCAAAGGTCTACGAAAAGCCTCTACCATGGCCGTCAACAAGATTAAAGAAATCGCGGTGAGAACAGACGAATCCAGTAGGCGCGAAACGTTGGCAAAGTTGGCCGGTACAGCCATGACGAGCAAGCTGATTAAGAAAGACACCACCTTCTTCACAAAGAGTATGTTCATCTACCCCCAAACTGACGGTGTATATGCACATTATCGCTAACAAGCATACAGTGGTCGTGGATGCTGTCCTATCGTTAGATCAGGACGACTTAAACGAAAAGCTCATTGGTATCAAGAAGATTCCTGGTGGCTCCCTCACCGAGTCCCTATTCGTCAATGGTGTAGCCTTCAAGAAAACTTTCTCATACGCCGGTTTCGAACAACAACCTAAATCCTTCAAGAAGCCTAAGATCGTCTGCCTTAACGTCGAGCTGGAATTAAAGGCCGAGAAAGACAACGCCGAAGTTCGAGTCGAGCAAGTTTCCGAATACCAGGCCATTGTCGATGCCGAATGGCAGATCATCTACAAGAAGCTTGAGGCCGCTTACCAAACCGGTGCCAAAGTAGTACTATCTAAGCTACCAATTGGAGATCTAGCAACCCAGTACTTCGCGGATCGCGACGTCTTCTGTGCTGGTCGTGTCGCGTCTGAAGATATGGAACGGGTGGTCCAGGCTACCGGTGCTACTATACAATCCACCTGCTCCGATATCCAGCCTCACCACCTCGGTACCTGCGGATCTTTTGATGAACGCCAGATCGGTGGTGAGCGTTTCAACTTCTTTGAAGACTGCCCAGAGGCCAAGACATGCACACTAGTCCTCCGAGGTGGCGCTGAGCAGTTCATCGCTGAGGTTGAACGTTCTCTTCACGACGCCATCATGATCGTCAAGCGCTCCATCAAGAACCACTTGATCGTCGGCGGTGGTGGTGCATGCGAGATGGAGATATCAGCCTACCTACACGGTTTCGCCGATAAGGACATTCCGCACAAGCAGCAGGGCATCATCAAATCGTTTGCCAAGGCCCTTGAGGTCATCCCCCGCCAGTTGTGCGATAACGCTGGTTTCGACGCTACCGACATCCTGAACAGGCTTCGCGTCGAGCACCGCAGAGGCCGCGTCTGGGCTGGAGTCGACTTCACTAACGAGGGTGTCGCCGACATGATGGACCGGTTCGTCTGGGAGCCGGCCATAGTCAAGATCAACGCCATACAGGCTGCTACCGAGGCTAGCTGCTTGATCCTAGGTGTTGACGAGACTATCCGCAACGAAGAGAGCGCGCAACCGCAGGCACCCGGTCAGCCGCTACCGCCTGGAGCTGCGCAGAGAGCATTGAGAGGACGCGGAAGGGGTATGCCTAGGCGGTAAACATGGGTAGATGAATAGGGGCTACGTTGCATCAAAGGCGCACAGTGATGTACCTATGATACCTAAAAGGCTATGCATGGTTGCTACATGTCAGGTATAATATGCGAGGTAGATGACATGAAGAAAAAAAATCAACCCGTTTGACAGTGAATCCATACTGGATATTTTGCTAGCTTGATCACCGTGGATCATAGAAGCATGAGTAGATGCCTAAGGTGCCCCTTTTATCCCCTTCTCGACTGTGCCTATCCGAATGACTTCTTGACTAAACCTTCAGAACGAACCCTTCGCATTGGTACCAACCTAGGCAGTCATACAACGCGTTTCAAGATCAGCTCCTTTCTAGGAGCAAGCAATTGGTAAGCTTGATTTCGACTCACAAAAGGGGACAATCAGATGTTTGCTTACCTCGTCCCTCTGGCATGGGTATTGGTGTTATCCGTTTGGCTGGCGTAAGACAGCACATATCCCCATGAATCCAGAATGTAATCTGCACTGGTGATGATGATGGTATGATCTAGCATTGCTTGAACGATAATGTTGTTCGATTAAGGCTTCTAAAACTAACAATACCTAGTCAACCGCCATAAGCTATTACACATCGTCGAATAGCCAGATTGTAATGACGCATTGGCGTAGTGAACAAAACCGAAACGGGGGCAGTAATTTGCGTCAGCGAAGGGCAAAGTCGTGTCTACACCCCAACCTTAGACTAGGGGCCTGTTGACATCTTACTAGATCAAGCATTTACATGTGTAGCGCTTACACGTGGTTCTACCAATGGACGATGCTTAAGAATCGCCCTGACAGCGACTAGTCGGTTTCGAGTTCATGCATTGTAAGCACGATTGACTCCATGCTTCACATTGGTTACTGGGTCGTAAGGGAGAAAGGGGGCATGCAGTAATTAGCAAACAATGCACTGAAATCGCCGTGTCGTTTTTGGGCTTGGCTAGACCAGGTGAAAGACCGGCTAAGTTATCCAGTCAGTCATTAAGCCAGCCAGGTTAGAGACATATCACTGATTGTCTTCCTTTGGCTCGATGTATTGGGCAGATTTTGAACACACAGAGACGTGACTTACGTCTTACCGCCACTTGAGTACCCGCAAAGCGTAAAGCGTAGGTCATCTGCTGGTTTCGTCACCGAGACCTACTAGCGACGTCCATTGGTATTGTTGTTTAACTAGATTCTGAGGGTCTCACCATGTCTTCAAGGTAACTAACTAATTATATGATTTGACGACAGCCAATGGGATCGGTATAGGGATGACTACTTCACGTAGCCTAAAGTATATCTAGTTCAAAGACAAACTACCGAAAGGGATTTGGGAACATTTGCGTGGTTTCATGGCTTTAGCGTCTTTGCGGGAGCTTTGATATCCGAGTGGTCACTTGTGATGTGCACATCTCGGTAGAAGAAGTGGACGAATCAGCTTTACCTGTACAGATCTTATTTCTTTGATAGGACGTACGGTAGTGTATCTATAAATCCACCAATCGTGCTATGTGGATGCCCAGGTTACTTGAAGTTACCGTATGATGGCAATGGGCCTCTTTAATCTATGATATGCAGAGTAGGGAACCGTTACAAAAGGAATGGATTTAAGTACGATATAATCTCACGAAAAGATTAATTGCATGAATTAACAACGGCTAATTATACTCTCTTTGAAGTGCCGAGGTATGTAGGTAATTATTTAGTATCGAACAACAGGAAGACCCATAATGAGGGATCAACTATCGATAATCCTACCGGGAATTTAAAAAGGGGTAATATAATCGACAATCTTCCTGGGAGTTCTTTGAAGTTGGGTTACTCAGAGATCAATAAATCCGAAATATGTACGATGACAGCCATTGTCTTCCTGCGTTGTTTCGATGGCTCATCACATACCTTAAGTTGTCCCAAGCTCCTTGTTTAGCCCCTGCTTGAGGCTCAGCATTCCCACAACTTTAACCATAGACTCGGGTGACAAAGCGGTGAGCCGCTTCCAGAAGTAATGGATATGCTTATTCTGCATCTAGACGAATCGGTATGCCGAATTCGGCAGCTTGATCATCCTTACTTTTACTAAATCAGTTGCACGTGGCAGCATGGGTTTTTTCTACCACCATAATGGGAATCCCATTTCCCTTTTTTCTTCTTTGCTTTTCTCTTCTCATCTACCTAGTTGATCATGTAAGCCACGTAAATACAATGAGGAGGCACTAGAGCTTTCGGTTTATGATTGGGTTGATATTCATCTCGATGACAAGAGCAGAAACCAAAAACCAGATGTCACCGCTCAGGCATCGTGCCAGCTATATCGACGTGTTCTTTGAAGTGTGCTTTATGACGGCGGATGACGAAATTTGTTTGCTTGCTGAAGCGCGCCATCCCCCAGCTCCCTTACTCCGTCTCCTCACCCCGCCTCGACCCCGTACAGCAGACAAGTCTTGGTAAAGAGTTCGAGTAGTTCTTCTACCAGTTTTGCGGTAAGAGCGGAGTTTTAGCCCTTTCAAGTCTTCCTTCCAGTGTAAGAACCAATGCAAATGGGTCTCAAAAGTCAGGGATCGCGAGCACTAGTTCGTCTTATCTCTTGGATCCTCGCGCTGGATCCGTTTTATGATTCGAAATGCATTTCAACCTTCCTCATTAACCAGTTTCTATAATATGCATGAGTCATGTCGGCAAGTATACCTACCCCTACCTAGGTATACCATATAATTTTCGGGTAAGATGCTGCAGCTGGAATAATTGCAATATATGCACAGGTCGGAGAACCAAAAGGACAGCGCACCAGACAGCCAATGAGATACGACGAATAAAGTATTCAAATCTGCTCCTCATCTGTGATGTTACAGCAGACGTCATGCCGGCGTCCAATCGAATCATGAATATGCATCAATATGCCTACTAAAATTTAACCTAGCATTCGGGCGCCGCTGGCCTCATGCTATAGTATCAAACGGTCTGCGAGGCGACGTCGTACCATCAACAAATTAAAAAGATTAGCATTGGTCGACACCAATTAGGCCCCGTAACCTCGGAGCCTTGGGCATCGAGCCGTCCGAGTCGTCTGAATGGCGTCGTCAGGTATTTTTCGGGCTCGAAAACGTGTTCGATTATGAAGGAGTCCATATTAACAGCGGTGAAGGAGTTTGAGGTATGAATAGGTAATACGCCACCGTGATACCTTCGCGGGCACCGTACAATTATAACAAGAAGCAAAAAACCAAAGTTTGGAAAATTTTGGGGGTTTCAAGCATCGGAGAAACGATCGAACATATACGATATTAATCCGAGGGGTTATGTGGTGTCGGAAACTTCGGAAGTATCTGTGAGGCGTTTATGACCCGGCACACTGGTTGAGCACTGTTCGACATGAATGCCATCGGAGCCGAGGTGTGGGTGGCAGTTCGAGTGGTCCAATTGCCCGGGTTCATCGTCTGGTGGTAAAACAGGGGGGGGTTTATTCGGTCTACACGTGTCAGACTCGAACCCAGGGCCTGGATAAAGCTAGTAATAGCTGCGCTCAGAAGGCCCCCTTCATTTGAAAAGGATGCATGCATGATGAACACGGCCCACCGGGTGTATCCGCCGGACGTGTATCATCTCATAAAAACCCCAAAAAACCCAAATAAACCCAAGTAATGATACAGGCAACATGTGGCTGCGGGGTTAATCATTCCATAACCGGTACTGACGATGTAACCTTGCTGATTATTGTCGGTGCTGCCGCTAACATAGTCTACTTCGTAAGGTGTTCAGATATCAAGCAAGGACTTGGAAACAGAGAAGACTCCATGGAACCACACTGGGATCGCTTGGGCCACCGGGGATTTACGAAACCCGCCGACTTGGTAACGTGGACTCGTCAGAGAGGATAATTTCCCGAATTCCCAGATCTTTCGTTGTCCCGAGCGTTACTAATAGCAAGTCGAATCGTGGTGGCTTCAAAACAAAACGCCTCCTTCCGGATAGCGGCTTGGCTCACAAACTGTTTTTTTCTCTGCGTATTACGACGATGTAAGACCGGGATTTTCTACTATACCGATCGTGATTAACTGCCTAGTCTAGCTAGTTCACCGTGATTACGTCCTGACGTGGTAGTATGTATGTAAGTCCCTGTAACCTTAACTGGAAATAGGACGAATCCTACAATGCAAATACAGAGTAGTTTTGTGGATCAAACATTGCCTTGCTGATGTCGTTTCCCTTCTGGCGCATATTGGTCTTTATTTTTTATTAAAGATTGTGATTTCTTCCGGGATCATGTTCCGGTTCACTGTCGCAGAATGCTTCGCATCGCAGCAATCCAATGAGATCGACCGCCCTCTGTTTCTGAACCGTGTTGCTGGAGTCGGGTAGCGTGAGCTTCCCGCAGACCTAGACCATCATCTCCGGTGGCTGGTGGATCTATAGACATGGGGTACTTGAGCGAAATATATATATTCTATTCATAAACATATCCCTGGGGGGATCCCGCAAGTGTCCTTATAAATTCTCGGAAGATTTCATCTGAACTTGGCATCTGTAGTCCCGTAACACATACCATGATGGACTTTCAAATTTGCTTTTGCCTCGCTCTAGCTGAGACGGCTCTCATATCTGTATTAAGTCCAGCTCAGGAAATATCCTCAAATCCACGGGCGAGCAATAGTCTTCTTTTCTTAGGACTCTTTGCTTTACAATGGGTGATATTCAAGCTTTACCGTATTTTCATATATCCGTCATTCTTCTCCCCATTGAGGACCATTCCTGGACCTAAGGTGAACCATGAAGCCTACTTTGACTAGTGTAAAAGCGGCAGCTAATGATCTATCAGGATAACCACTTCTTCATCGGTCAGCTTTTAAATATGTACAGAGCGTCGACTCCGATAGATCAGTACATGCGGTGGTCCTCAAGATGGCCCGAATCACCATTTATCCGATATCCCATCCTCGCCAACAAAGAGATTCTCCTAATAAACACCATCGAGGCCCACAAGCAAATCTTGCAGACCAAATGTTACGACTTCGTGAAACCAAAATTCCTCTCAAGACTACTCGGCGAGATCGTGGGCACAGGTCTCCTATTTGCCGAGAACCATGAACACAAGAGACAACGGAAAATGATTCTAAGTCCGTAAACTTCTTCCTCTAGATTAACCATATACTCCATACTAACTGAATCTACCAAGATGTCTTCTCTGTTCCTAATATGAAAAAGCTCATCCCTGTTTTCCAACAAAAAGCCGAGGAGATGACATTTTTCATCCAACGTAGGATAAAGGAGAACCCTTCAGGTAATCTTGAAGGTTGGTATACTCCATTATATCATAAAAAGAATATTTACTTATAAAGCAACCTTAAACAGTCCAAAAGATTTTCACCAAGGCTACGTTAGACGCCATTGGAGTTGCGGCTCTAGGCATTGAGCTAGAGAACCTTCGGTCAGAGGAGCTCAAGTTGGACTTCTTGCAGTGCTACATTCGCATGCTCTCGCAGCCACCACTCAGTGCGCTGATCAGCTTTATCCACGTCCATATACCGATACGCAGGTTCATCCCCTTGGAGGCCAACTGGGGTTTCATGCGGGCAATGCGTGGAGTCCACAGCATGCTCAATCAGTGCATAGAGGAACGTATTCGTGATATTAAGTCGACAGATCGAGAAAAAGTCGGTGGGACTGAGTCTCGAGATTTATTAACGTACATGATCGAGGAACGAGAACTACAAACCGAAGAACTTTCCATTGCGGACATTCGCGGTCATGTGAGTTTCACTCCGCCTATTTTCAGCTAATATTAAGGCAAAACTGATGATCTTATAGTTACAAAACTTTCTATCTGCTGGTATGTCATGGAATCTCTAGAGTATCTCAGCCCCTGGCCCGAGATCAACGTTTATGAGCCATTGGATATTCATGTCGTTTTTACACAATCGGACGTGGTACAACGCTAACTGTAACCTAGGTCACGAAACAACATCTGGTGCTCTAACATGGGCTTCCTACGTCTTAGCCACACGACCGGATATCCAAGAGAAGCTAAGGGATGAAGTAATACAAAACCTGGGAACGTTTGGAATGCCCAACTACAACGATATCGAGCACCTGCATTACATGAAGAACTTCCTACAAGAAGTAATACGGTTATACAGCCCAGGTAGGCCCCCATTTTTACGCATAGCTCACTAAACCTTCTCTCTTACTAAAACCATCCATCACAGCCCCCGCCACATGGAGAGAAGCATCAAAAGACATCGTGATCTGCGGGCAGTTCCTGCCGAAGGGAACACAGCTCGTGCTCAGCCCGCCGGTGACGAACCTGTCGCCGCGGATATGGGGCGCGGACGCGACGTCGTTCCGGCCGGAGCGGTGGGACGAGCTGACGGGGGACGCGGCGACGCCGTACGGGACGCAGACGTTCGCGAACGGGCCGCGGATCTGCATCGGCAAGAGCTACTCGCTGCTGGCCTTCAAGGTGATGATGGTCGAGCTGCTGCGCAACTTCCGCTTCTCCCGCAGCCCGGGCCTCGTCGCGCTCGGGGATCGCCCCGTGCCCGTGCAGAACCCGGCCGTGACGTGGCGGCCCAAGGGCGGCATGACCGTTCACCTGGAACGGATCACGTGGGCTTGATGTATGGGATGGGGGGGATTTTATTGGATGGGAATGGAATGGGTTGGGTTTGGGATACGCTGTTACGACTTGTCTACATAATCTACTAATACGAGAATTATGACTGATGATGACGAAAACTCAGTTGGCCTCTGATTGTCTGTATAATAATATGGGATACGTGTGCTGATGAGTTCGGGATGTCCGTCTCCATGGTTGCTTTGATCAACGAAATGTAGGCACGGATGCGGCGTATGGAGTGATCTTCTTGTTACGTACGGGGCTACGTTTTGACGCGAGGACGAAGAAATGAGTGAAGGAATGACAGCAATTTCGTCCTGCCGTTCCTTCGACCCAGACTTTGTAAAGTTTGTACAACTGCCGTAATATTTGGAGTTTATCCATACGCGTCCTGGATTACGCAAATGTCCCCATATATGAGATTCAATTTTTTTCCAGTTGTACCTAACACGTTCATCATTGACTAAATCGAAAGAATGTTTAAAATATCTAGATTAGTGAAAACATGGGGAACACTCTGATAATACAAGATGATGTTCCAGGAGTATGGTTCAGGTAAGAAGGATTCAGTAATAAATAAATCGACGTTAGCGAGAAAGATTAGATACGTACCTTATTACCCCTGAGCTCGGCCCGACCGATGTAGTATGGAAAATAACCTAAAATGCACTGCGTACCCGTTGAAGAAAACAAGGTTTCATTGATCGGGAAGGATTTGGCTTGGCATAGAATGCTTACGATGTCAATTATTAATTATCGAGTTCGGTCGAATTCTCCGGGTGTTAACTCCGAGGCTCATGACCGGCGATGTACAATCTTAAGTTTTAACATCCATACCCAGAACTATTTATATATGTACTTGATGAATGATATCTAATTATTTATTATATGTATTTGAAGAGAATATGAGAACATAGAAATAGACTTAACATTATCAGCGACTGAGATTGTTCATTGTCACCTCTCCTATTTTGTCCTCATGCAAATAAATAATTGTAATCTTATAAGGGGGCTTAAGTAAGTTAATTCCACTTATCCTATCAACTTTAGCATCCGATATTTTACCGTAATTCTATGTAACTTTGTAGATTTGATTTTCTTTCCTTTCTTTTGTGTGCCGCGTTCCAAAATATTCACATCTACGAATTTCCCCTCCCGACGCACAGTTCATCATCGCATCATCGCCAACCCTGGTTTAGGTGCCCTCCAACAAGTACCATCGAGGGGTAACAGCGTTTAGCTCGTGGCGACGGTAACACAGCAGCAATCGGTTGTTTGCCCTCCGAGCCAATTATCTATTTGAAATTTGGTAAGATTATTATTACCTACTATGCTGCGCGAGCCTGGCCTTGGAGTCATCTTGATTGTAGATAACGAGAGTATTTTGAATATGTAATATCTAGCATTTTTAGCATTCATGAACAGGAGGAGGAGAAGGAGAAAGGGAAAGAAAGGAGGAAAGAGATAAAGGGATAAATCTCATAACACCTATACCTATTGTTTAAAACAAGTACGTATCGTTGATAGGTAACATGTCTAGGTTAGGTAACCACTTTCTCAAAATCCAACCCGTGGCTGCGGACCTCCGGGCAATATGCCGGCAATTATGGATGACCCATCCAGTCCGACCATCTACCGTGTAACCGGCCTGGCCCCTTTTCCGGACCCCAACAAGCCGGAGTTGCCGCAAAATGTCCTACCTCGTCAGGTGACCTTACGAGACCGCCAGACCATCGCGACCGTCGTGCCGTTTGCCTCTCGTGATCAGGTCCCCGCCTCCCTTCTGGCCTACCTCTCGGACCAGTTCGCAAAGGAGATCGAGGGTGGTGACACTTATCCTATGGTAGATCCGATGCCTTTCGATAAGTTCTCTGCCTACTGGTTTCAAAATTTCGCTGGTATCATGCTGCTAGGCCAGATCGAAAGCGCCGCCGATGTTGTTGAGGGCAAGGACTGGTCGAGAGAATGTCTCGGTAGTTTCTACATTAAACCGAACTACCCCGGCCGCAGCAGCCACGTCTGCAATGGTGGGTTTCTTGTCACGGACGCCTCTCGAAACCGCGGTGTGGGTCGACTTATGGGTGAGAGCTACCTTGACTGGGCCCCGAAGCTCGGGTACTCGTATTCGGTCTTCAACCTCGTATACGAGACGAACGTGGCCTCGTGCAAGATCTGGGACGCGCTCGGGTTCAAGCGCATCGGACGTGTCAAGGGCTGCGGCAGCCTCAAGTCCTACCCGGACCGGCTGATCGATGCCATCATCTACGGCCGTGACCTAGGGCCGGGAGCCGGCGAGGGCAACGGCGAGCCCCTTCTCGTGAGTGAAGAGCGTTTCGACAAGATCAAGTTCTACCTCAAGTACGGACGCTACCCGAATGGATCTAACCGCGCCGAGAAAAGCAGGCTCAGGAGCGCCGCGACGCACTATAAGCTGCTCGACAACGACGTCCTCATGCTGAAGGACAAGGAGGTCATCAGCGATCCGGTCCGCCAGATGGACATCTCGCGCCACCTCCACGAGGCCGGCGGCCACGCCGGCATCAACAAGACTACGGCTACGATAGCGGAGAAGTACCACTGGAGCCGCATTAAGGAGACGGTCTCGGATGTAATTAGGACATGTGACCAATGCAAGGAAGCGGGCAAGACGCCTTCTGTTCAAAATACTACTAGCTCCAGACGCCTCAACGTGAACTCCAGCTACGCTACTACCGATGTTAATTCCATGCCGTCAACAATGTCTCCCGTCGAAGCACCTGGGCCCGGAAGCGTCGATGCGACTGGCAGGGTCCTCGAGCTGCAAGGGCCTGTACACAATGATCTGCCTTCTCTAGTCGGCCCTTCAATCCCATATGCTCATCCCAGTGACATTACGTCCTTGCTGAACCCTCCTATGCAGGCGCCTTCAGATACTGGCTTGCCACCCCATCACCCCTTAATGCAGAGCCAGCTTCACCATGATTCCGCAGCGACTCTCGCCTCGTTGCACTCAGCCGTGGACATATTTCATCCTATAGACCCGCAGATTATATCCCAATCCACGCATCATCAGCCAACCCACCACCATCCTCATGCGTTCAGCTCCTTTCATCCCAGCGACACAGTCCACTCCAGTCCACACCCCTCGCACACTTCGCTACCAGGTCACGAGCAATACAGCCCACACGAGACTCATACCATTTCCCTGCACGCCTCCATCCCCTTCCAGACCCAAACTCACCATCACCCGCATAACCAAGGCCCCCCTCATCACGAACCCGACTCCTTCCAAGCCCTCCTCCACGACAGCGACAGCCTCGACGGCGTTAGCCACCACGACCCGCATCATCCACTACACGGAACCCACGAGCATCACGGAGACCAGCCAGATCACGACCAAGATGCCGTAGACCGCGACTTGGACATGCTGATCGACTCGGAGATGGACATCGACGATGTGGTAGTCCACGATCATGACCATGACGTCCATACCAGGCGGGTGGATGAAGACGGTGATGCGGGCCACAAGGCTGACATGGACGAGGTCGAAGAGAGCTTGATGGGAGGAGATATAACTGGGACCGGTGCCGTGAAGCGGAGTAGTATTTATAACGTCGTTTTTGACACGCCTGGATAACGATGCCATACGGGGTTACCATTTTGCTCATTTCTATTTCTATCTCGCATTTGAGAATATTTACATTGAATACCCAAGCGGCATACTTTTACACTTTGGAAAACGGGAGTGGTTGGATGGCGTTATCCATGATTTTGGTTTGGCAAAATTCATGACAAGATTTATGATGCTAGATATACATAAAGCAAAGAATAGATTTGTAGAACATCTACCGCGGGTTCACTTATACGCAAGTATATTAACTCGATATGCCAATTTACAGACGACGGCCATAACTTTAAATCAGGTAGCGAGGCGCTCTCGACTTCCGACTTCATTTTCAGTCTCTAGTTCAAGTTAAGCATTGACTTTGTATCATCCTCCTGGTCATCAAAACGGGAGATGTTAAAACCAGCCCGCTCCTTAGAGAGGAGATCTTGGCCCTCGCTCTGCTCCTCGGAGTTTTTCTTAGCCTCCTCGTAGGCATGTTTCGCTTCTATCTCCATGAACTTGATCACGTCGAGCGGCGTATTCCACGCCACGACGCCTCTCTTGGCGTCCTCGATACGTCGCTTGTGGCCCGCCTGGCCCGCACAGCCGAGCACGCTGCCGATGACGGCTAGACATCGGAAACTGTTTGTTTGAATCAGCATTGCGGATATTACAGGCAGAGAGCATTGAATATCGCTCTTGATAGAGATGGGTCAAGAACATACCTATCATCGTTCGCCGGGATAGCGTAAGTAACCCACGTAGGCTCGGCATCCGTATCAATAACACCAATCGTCGGCACATTCACAAGCGAGCACTCCTGGAGCAGCACGAAGTTCTCCAGCGGGTTCAGGCACACGACCAGATCCGGGACCAGGGGTCTCCGCTCGGTAAGATGGCGTTCAAACCCGAGCACCGGGTCGTCGTTCTCGTCGAGGATCTGCATGGGCATTCCCGCGAGGATGACCTCGCTGTTAGTGATAGACCCCGGCGTCCACTTGGTGAAGAGATGGCACGCCTTCGCCAGCCGGGCGGCCTGCGTCACGATCTGGGTCTGCCCCGGCCTGTTGCCCACGAACAAGATCAACCCGCCGCGGTACGCGACCTCCTCCACGACGTGCGCGGCGCGGCGCAGGTGCGCGGCCGTCTGCTCCAGCGAGATGATGTGGATGCCCTGGCGCACGCCGTAGATGTACCGCGCGTTGGCCGGGTTCCACAGCGAGGCGTGGTGGCCCATGTGCGCCTGCGACGCCATCAGCAGCTCCAGCGTCACGTCCTTCGGCCCCGGCGGGTGCGCGAACACCTCCCACGGCCGGTACCGCTTCTCCACCCGCGCCCCCAGCTGCCCCGTCCGCGCGCGCAGCTGCCGCGACAGCAGGAAGTTCTCCACCGTGTGGTCCGGCGCCGCCTTCCGCCGCCGCGTGCCCCGCGCGTGCGCCGTGAACACGGCGGGCGGTTGCGCTGCTGCTGCGTTCGGGGGAGAAGGAGGGGAGGACGTCGTGGTCAGGTCGGGTGCTGTCGGTTGGGTGGAGAAGGCTCGGAGACAGGCCTGGCGAAGGGGCGTCGCCGCCAACGCCTTGCGGGCTAGAATCACATTGTCAGCTAGTGTAAGTGAGTATAAGTACTATGGTTTATTTATTTACCGTGGCGGACACCTAGGTCTCTTATAATCATGGTTATGACGATTGATGCTGTATGAAGTTGTTTCAAGAAGCTCTATCGCGACTTTTTTTTTTCCAATTGATTGATGAATACGGAAGTACGAAGTACATTGGAACTTCAATTGAGCTCACGGAGGACAGGGGTCTCATCAGGGATAACATATTCCCGCTCCGATCCACGATCCCACTTTCCATTGACATTTCACCGTCCCGCCTTTTTACCCATAAACTTTAATTCTTTATCCCTGATTCGTGCGCAGATAACCGAGCTTCAATTAAACGGCAGGCATTGGAAATAGGAGCAGTGATGTCATGCTACTCACTATTATTTATTACAAGAATGAGGGTAACCTTGGGGGTATTAACAAAGACAAGCATAACAACAGCCCCGACATTATAGAACAGATCAAAAAAGTAATTGCAATAGGCCAAGTAAGTATGAGTTAGTAATAAGTCTATGCGATCATCAGGAAATCAGAAGTTATCTACACCTCCCCGTCTTCGCATTTCCATCCCTCTTGCAATCGCAAAAACTCCAATGGCAATGCTTTGCTTCATCTTCGAACCTTGTAAAATTTTCATTTTACCGGCTAGTCGCCCTTGAGATGGCGAAGACGCCTAGGATGACTACTGCCAAGGTGACGATAGCACCGGGGAGTAGCAGCTCGTTGGGCACACCGGCGATAACCTGATCAGGCTCAATATATGCACTGCTTCTCTTACGACGCCTAGCGCTTGCATAATCATCTTCGTCGCTATCATATTCATCGTCCTCCTCATCTGCGTGAGCTCGTCTTCGGCGAAGATCAGAAGGAGCCGAGCTCGCAGGGGGCGTAGCAACCACCGTCTCAGCATGAGGAGGCGATATAGTAATCGGAGGCTTCTCGGGGTCATGGACGAAAAGGTCAACCTTCTCACGGTGATTATGTCGCGCCAGGAGGATCGCCTCGAGGAGGTCCTGGTCCGTCGTGATGCTGACGGTATCACCCTCATCATCTAGGTAGCTCATAGCAAACCCACCAGCGCTCAGCTGGCCGTCTTCCACTATCGGTATTCCGCCGATAGCCTCCACTTCACTGCCGAGTTTGGCCACAACAACTGCGACGAATTGCTCGATACCTTCGCTTGCGATGACTTGTAACCTGTGCACGCGGCCACTTGGAGCCTTAAACTTGAATGCGAAAGGCGCATCTGCCGGGGCCTGCTGAGCTATTGCGGAATGCGCCGGCGACTCTTCTAATCCTACGTGAGAAGCGCTATCACCAGGTGCCACGGAATCATTGATGCGTTCTCGCTGAGCTTCAGGAGACAGAATGGATCGGGACGCCAGAGTACCACCGTGGTGGTGGCTACCGTCACCGGAGACCATGGATTCCGTCTCGTTGTCGAGCGAAAGCCAAAACTTGTTCCAGGCAGGGCCCTCGCTGTCACCTGACGTCCCCATAGTGTTGATCTGCTCGAGTGTCGCATAGGTCAGCTTGAGCACGTCCACCATGCCGACAATCTCACCCTGGTCATTCATGACCGGGAGGTTAAGGTAATGGCCATCTGTAGATTATGTCAGCCAATTCCGTCCGTGATGTCTGGTAATGTTTGGCTAGTCCAGAATTACTAACCGTGCATCTTTCGAAGAGCCGCCTGGATAGTCATGTCCATAGGAGCAAAATCGGGGTGCGGCGTCATGACACGAACGACACTGCAAGTGGCAGGATCCAAACCGGGAGCGATAACTCTCAAAACCACATCCTTGCTCGTGAAGATACCCGTAATCTGACCTTGGTCCTGAACTAACACGGCGGTGGTGTGGTTTTCCTTCATCATCATTGCTGCATCCTTCACGGTAGTCCTGACGCTGACGGTAGTAGGCGGCATGCCGTTCAACACGCTCTCAAGAGTGGGACCGGACATTTTGTGGCGGAGCGCCTCAACATATTGGATGATCTGCTGGGGCTGGCTGGTCCCTAGCTCCGACTGCACACCTTCCAAAGCGGCATAAAGCTTTGTCGAAGATGCGTAGGCTCGTTCCAACTTTTCCATGGCGTCGTAAAAGCATTTCGTGATGTCGAGAATACCCGAGATGTCCTGGTTCTCGTCCATAACGGGCAAATGTCGGAAACCTTTGCGGACCATGAGGTCAAGGGCCTCGGTGGCGCTAGTGTCGGTGCGGGCACATAGCGGGTTTTTAGTCATGATATCGGCGATCGTAACATTAACCGCCTTCTGACCAGCTCCGACAACTCGGAAAGCAAGATCCTTGGCAGTGAAGATACCGGCGATCCTGTCGTCCTCATCCGTAACTAACACGCAGTCCTCTCTCTTGGCAGCCATCAACTGGGCGGCTTCGGCGACCGTGGTGCCGGGCTTGATCTGGAGGGCAGGGCTCGGCTTGAGGGCGAGAACAGTTCCAGGGGGGGCTTTGCGCGAATGCCTTGCTCGGCCGGTGAGGTGCTTCTTTTTGGAGAGATCGCTCTCCATCTTGCGTCGGATGGCCTAATGACCAAGGTCAGCATCTATAGTACAGTAATAGATACAGCGCCATATACCTCATCCCGCTTGCTCATCTTCTGTCTGCTTGCGCTAATTCCGGAGGCGGCATCGCTCGGGGCGGGTTGGTGGGAGTGACCACCACCACCACCACCACCACCACCATGAGTCTCAAGAACTGGCCTGGGAATGTTCGAATTGGCAGGACTTCCGGCAGGACCGCTAAATGGAGCAGGTTGGCGGTTCCCCCCACGGCTGGGGGTGCCTCTCATTGTGCTGCCCGACATCGTGGTCAGGACTTTTTGGAGGGAATCTAGCGGAGTAAAAGATGGGTTTTTGGTTGTGTGTTAGTTGATAGATGGAGATGGAGACGGAGATGCAGATGCAAGATGCAAGATGCTGAATGCTGATAATAGCGAAAAATGTCAAGTAACGGTCGAAAAATTCAACTACCAATAGAAAGTAAGCCGAATGACCGATCTAGTTCATGTAATCGTACTAGCAACAGGAGCCAACAGGAGCAGATTGATCGAATGATGTTTGATTACCCCCCTCCGTTGCTTAGCGAAGATAGAATTAAGAGGAGAATAAAAAGTATCGGTCAGAATTAATGGCGCTCCTTCATCGGGAATCTTTTTGTGGGCCATTGATAGTTGTCTTGGCGACCCCTGCTGCCCTGCCACATGCCTTCCGGTCACAGGCGAGACCTCCCGTCCCAATCTAATCTAGATAGCAACTTCCAAGGTTGCACCTGCACCTGCGCACAATTCACACTTCACACTTCACACTTTCACACTAAAAGGTGGACAGTTCCGAATAATCAGCCACAGGATGGATAATTTAAGTGGCTTGAATGTTTGTAAATAATGAGGCTTGTCAACTTATGTAATTCAATTTATAGATCCTTGGATACTTCCAGCTCTTAGTCTTTAAACATTCCTTGTTTCTTTCCAGATTCAACTACCTCTACCCAACCCTTCGAGTTCAATTCATGACGATATTTGATAAGTTTATGATATATTATGAGAACAAAGGCAAGCTATAGAACCTCATTATTAATATATTCCAGTGTCCCTGACTATATACCATTCGCATCCACAACCTCAGAGTCGGTAGCCAATAAGACGACCGTATGCACACAGCACGACACTGCGCGGTAAACCGGAGTGCCAAATAGAACATAATCCTTAGATCTCCTATCCATCAAATCATATTATCTTAGGTAACCCTCAAGATGAAAGGCTAGACTGGATTCTGAACCTGAGAGCAATAAATGCAAGGTCAGCTTACCTATGATTTATCGGTAATGATTAATCCTATTCTAGGAGTGATCCATTCGAAGAATAATGTGAGGGGGCCAAATGGAACGTTCTCTATGGCTATGCCTATAATACTGGCCCCCTCGAACTCAATAATGCGACCCTTCTCTATCAAAGTGCTGCCTACGGGGAGAAGCGGAAAAGTGAAGTTTTGAACCCGTTGGCTTGGGCCATATCTGACTAGAAATTAATAGAAAGGCTATAATATAACTTGGGGCCGAGCCTCGTCGAAGACTATGCAATGATTGATTAGTTATTGATGTTTTTTACTTTGGTGGGTTTCGAAGTGGTGATGTCCATGCTTCTTCGTCTTCAATCTGGTTTCAACGATTAATTAATAACGACTTCGGCACAGCCGTTATTGCTTTCCACAATGGAAGACGCCCGCCAGCAGATCATCTGGTCCACTGCTATTTGCATGGCACTCTCATTAATCACACTGGTGATGCGGATCGCCTCTCGGCGTGTCAGACAGTCAAAGCTTCTCGTATCTGACTGTTTAGCTATTGGAGCCTTTATCATTTCATGGGCCGCGGCTTTATCCGCAGTAACTGCAAGTGAGTTCCTCGCCCACATGCCTTGCCCGTTGCCTTTATTCGGTTTAACGATACTGACAACAGCCTTTCGCTTTTTTCTGCAGCTCGACCAGGCCTAGGTCTGCATGTCGAGCTTGTGCCATTGCCCAATCTCCGCCAGATTCTTCTGCACATCTTCGTCTCGGAAATATTATACGGCATCGGCTTCACGCTAATCAAGCTATCCATTATATCACTATACCGACAAATATTCCCTACGCGCCTCATCTTCGTCAGCGCTATAATCCTAGGCGTTGTGGTTCTCATGTGGGGTACCGCCGTCGTGCTTGTCTCCATCTTCAGCTGCAACCCTATCCAAGGCTTCTGGGACCCCACCGCGCCCTCCAAATGCGTCAGCACGAAGTGGTTTTTCATCGGCCTGTCTATCCCTAACATCCTCACGGATGCGGTCTTGCTATGTCTGCCTATGCGCGATGTGTAGCGCCTTCAGCTCAGTCTGAATTCTAGAATCGTCGTTAGCGGTCTGTTTGCTCTAGGGGGTTTCGTTATCGTCGCGAGCGCATTACGCATCCACTTCATGTTAGCTTTAGATCTTAACGATATTTCTTGTGAGTCTCGGAACTGGCCCAAGATAGAGTACTGTGTGGTTGCTGACATGCTTTCTTCTAGGGTCTTTCACAGGTGGTGTGATATGGTCTTCGATCGAGCTCCAGGTCGCTTTAATGTGCTGCTGTTTGCCAACTGTCCGGCCAGTGTTGGTCTGGCTCGCACTAAAATCAGCCAAACAGACATCTGCCAACTCAGCCCCGGCAGTTACTCGGCCTTGTAGATTCAAATCTCCTTTCACAGATACCCAAGACACTCTGGGCGCTCAACTTAGAATTAGTCACTCGCAGGAGAGTGGTATTGTCCCTCTATGCAATCACGAAAGGAACGTTGCTCCTGACTTTATGAAGGGATAGTTGCTGCACCATTCATTAGACATCTCTCTTTTTACAGTGTCAAAACACGCAAAGAGATGGAATCTGATAAGAGCATCGACAGATAGCATAGAGCGATTTTGAATACAATCACTTAAGCTGCCTGGTGTATCAAATTGTGCTACTAAGACTTTGGGATCTTTTACACTATTGGATATCAAATTTCATTAAACAAATCCAAACGCCATTACCATTCATAAAACATTTAAACAGGATCATCGAGTGCTTAGCGGTCAACTATGACCACCTGTCGATGTTGCGACCATGTTGGGTTTCGTCTCGCGGCTGCTTTCGTAGGGCTGAGGCGCACCAAGGTAAACCGGGTCGGTCCTGGAAACTGGCACATACCTCCTGCGCTTCATGCAGAAACTGTGCCCAGATGTTAGCAGACATATCGATGATGGCCAAGCCAAGGTGCGAATTTAAGGGGTAGACTAGATCATTAGGGGCAAAATAAATGGGGACTTACAAGATACCGACAGCAATTCCTATAATCACGGGGACACCGAGGCCGACGCTGACGCCGATGATGATCCTCTTGTCGACGCCGCCGACTTCACCCAGCGGGTGCTCGGGAGATGGAGCATCCGCGCCTGTGGATGTCGGTGGCGGTGGTGTGTATGAGACCGGAGAGCCTGTCGTGGCTTCGATGCTTTTGACGTTGGCGCCGAATGGAACTGGTGTGGGAACGCCAGTCCCTGTGGACTCAGGGAATGTAGCGTCCGACCCCGAAGGCACCGATGTAATGTGAGTTAGAGTACTCGTTACCTTGGTAGTCGTCTGCGACGATGCTGGACAGTTGACCAAGCCTGTGGTGAGGCAGGCCGTGCCCGTGAAGGTAACCTTCTTGGTGAGTGTTGTTGGTGTAAGACTCTCGTCATCTCTAGCAGTTACCGCCGCGGTAGACGCGCTGGTAGTTTGGGTCTTCCCTTGGATAGCACAGATGTCGGCGATGGTTGTGTAAAAGATGGGTATATTTGTATTTGGGTCCGGGCCCCATGTCTCCGCCCCGAGAGCGAGCGTAGCTCCAGCAGCGGCGCCAAGTCCGAACTGATATGTCTGCTCAACTCTGAGGGAGCAGTCATCATCATCGCCTTCAGGAGTTGCAGTGATGTTCGTCGCGAATTCGGCAATGTCTGCCCAGACATTAACGCCAATGCCGGCGCTAGCTTTTGTCGAGAACGAAAAGCTTGGAATTGCGACCGACGGGGTGTCCAGCTCGAATCCCGCTTTCACACTGAGGCGGAGGACACCGCTTAGAAGGCCGCCTGCACCCTGCACTGTTACGGGAAGAAACTCGAAGTTGGCTCCGTTACTGCAAGTTCATTAGTATGCCTTGATAGCTGGGATTTATCGGAAAGGGGTTAACTTACAACGTAATGCTTGAAACATTTGACCCAAAAAGAGCCATGTCCAAGCCGACACCATCATCAAGTTTGATGTGGATGCCACTGCTGATGTCGATCTCGGCTTGCACACTTAGAATCAAGTCGACCGAGAAGATGACACCGAGGAACAAGTCGTTGCTTGCGGAAATCCCAATCGGCGTGTTTGAAGAGTAAAGATTCAGATTGTATGTTGCCCCAGCCGATAACGTGGTGTCAATGAGCATGTAAAGCTCCAGACCGTCAAACTCAAACTTAAGATGACATTCGGGTATGTCTGGGAAGTCAACATCAAAGGTCACATTAATAGGAGGGAAGTCGAAGTCGTTCGGATCAAAGCCACCCTCGAGATTACTGATCACCGTGGGAAAGTAATTCTCGATAGAGTCGATGACTTCATTGGTGGTATTCACAATTTCATCTTTAAATTGCCCCGTGAAGTTCTGTATTGCTTGAGTAGCGTTGAAGTCGCCGTCAACTGAAAACTCTGCTGTCGCATTGCCCTTGATATAGCACGTGGTGCATGTAATGTCGACACTAGCACTCAACGAAACATTATTTTTAGTTGAAGTGCCGTCCGAACTGGAATTCATATTAGCAGACGAAGTAGCGGTACTTATTAACCGAATGATCATAATGTATCTCACATGCTAAGCAATATTGCGCCATCCCAGCTTTTATCTAAGGTTGTGGTGTTCTTCAGAGCCGTGTCTCTCTTCTGAGACTGGATTTCTATAAGAGATCGTCGAAGCGCACGAAGGGTATCTTCAGACGATGCGCCAGGGGCATCTCGCATATCGACTTCAAGATTTGGTGAAGCAGTTGCTGTGACGATGCTAAAGGCTATAGCCCAGCTTGCGAGGAGTGGTTTTACAAGGAACATTCTGTGATATTCGATCGCTAGCAACTTTGAGTATGCAATAGCTACCTAGGTATGAAGCTTGAGTCTGATATTAGGAAACATTATTCGCATCTTTTCTGGAAATACTCTGCTCATATTTCTTCCCAACTTCTCGACCCCCCTCGAGCTGAAGCTCAGGCTTCGTCAAAAGACCCAAGACAGGAAACACGCTTGTGATTTATGAGGCTCCCTGCATATGTATGTTAATGTGGCGGAGCCCGGGTCTTGGTCACAGATAACGAAAATGGTCACATTTGGGGGCCATAGCTAGGAAGCAATTCCCCCAGCCTCGTGGGGGAAGAACCTTGGTTACCGAAAATAGGTCGATGAAACCTTGCGAAACTACTCACCAGGGGTGTTCATACCAACGCTTGTTTCTAACGCGACCCTTAACTACCTAACCCAACTTCATAGCTTCTGGATTGGGACGATAAACACTCACAGGAGGATTTAATGTCGCTTTTTCCTTGATGTGAGTTATATGAGGTTTTAACAAGAACATAGTCTTCGTCTTGTACATGTTTCGCAACAATAGCGCTTTTTTTCCAACAATCCTGCAGGCCGCAACTTGGACATACATACACAGGGGTTGGTGTCTAAGCTCGAAGGACTCAAAAGGTCAAATAAGATTCCTTCGGTTGCTTGATAAGAATTAAGAAGCTGATTTCAGCCGCAGATTATAAAAAGAAACATACCTACCTCGATTACTAACAAAGGATTTCGAATTTTGAAGCTTTCATTGGCCGTTCCAAAAGGTTTTAGCTTATTACACATCATAAAAATAAGAAAATATCCAAACTGACGATAATATGTGATGATATAACCCCAAATCCGAAGTGCACTTTCGAAATAACAGTTACTAATCGCTTAGTCCTCGTTCTATCTTAGTCTCAGTGGCGGCGAGGCGTCATTGAAAGTCAGTGACAAAAAAGAGAAAGAAAAGCCCCAGCTTTGATCGGCTATACCTTTCGGGGATTATTACCATGCATAGTTGACTCCGGTATGATAGTCGGGGTATTCTAACGTCACATTGTAGATTCTCAGTTGGCCCAGGTGCTTTACAATCTGGCTATTACCATCTTAATTTCCAGCTCGGTGAATAGATACTATATTGATATCGACTGCGTTCAGGTGTCAGCTGAACCATTGGTACATTTCAGTGCGTCGTCAAGCACCGATTCACGATATTCGCACTTTATAAAACTTCTGTTATAGATGAATACAATCTCATGCCGTATTTAACACTCGTAACTACCTAGATAACCACTACCGATAGCAGCTTACGATCCGTTTGAGTCTCGTGGCTTTCTATAAAACCAATATTAACACTGGATAGCCAGTCTGGCTTGAAGGAGCGGGAGCTAGTTATTGCCGAGACAATGGATATACCTATTCTGAAGATGTAGAAAAGCGATTATATACGTACACATGATCGTCCAGTAAATATAATCTTAGATGCCTGGTGCTGGTCACCAGCCGTCTAAGATTGTTTTGGGCTAACTACCTGATAAGCACGTTCTGGCAACAGCCTAAACCAAAGAATCAACACGAGAGGATATTTTAAGAATTAATCTCCACCCATGGAAAAAGATCCTTCCAAACAGGCAGGGTGAGAATCTAATAATAATGAATGTGGCCTTAAGGCTCTTGGTGAATATATCGAAGTCAACTGACCGCTATCCAGGTCATCGACATTTGAACAACGGTTTACAGTATCTACCCAGGTAAATTTATAATCAGCACGGTCTTGATTCAGCCTGTATCAACGTTTGGGGTGAGCAAGCCAACTGAGGTCATCCCCAAGCGTTACGGACGTTCTTTACCCCAACTTTTACATTCGATGACACATGCCCCTTAATTTATATGTTACATTCAACAATACCCAAGCATGCGAGAAAGGATTATAGCTTGTGGGACTCAGTGTAAGCTTACTAATATGGATATTTTCATGCTTTGGTTATATCTTTATAGTTTAGCACCTACCATTCCTAAAGACTCTCCCTTTTTGTATTCCACGGACTGTATGCCGATCACCCACCGTAAGTTTTTCGTCCACAAATCCGCAACCAGGGGCATTAACAGATTCAGAACATTGACATTTGTATTATGGACTTCTGGTTATGATCATGGAGACATGACGTTTTTCTATACTACTAAATTCTCACTATGCTTAATAAACGGGTCTCTTTTCAATTGAGCAAACATACGGCATCCGGATAGAGGCCGTGCATTTTTTTACAGTTCAGAAATACGTAGGTCAATCTTCATGGACATATCTAAGCGTCTGTCCCAAAGTGTCAGTTAACCTTGGGCAGGGATTGGGAAATATTGGGCATGGAAAGCTGTCCATCAAGCGGTGTTGAAACATCGCACTCGATATAACTTCCTATTGGCCCCCCGTACAACACTTACGCGGAAGCTTTCTGCCACTTTAAGACAGCTCACAAATGTTGAGCCGTTGTTACATTATCTCCAATCTTTGCTTCATCCCCATTGGGAAACTGGAGGATGACCTTTACTGACCTTCGTTGCCCGTCGTCGGAGAGTTGCTTGGCGTGGAATGATATACCGAAGTTACATGGTGACCACTATTATTCGTAGCGAAACACCGATTCACAATCTCAACTTCGACCATTGCCTACGGTATTTCGGGTTGAATCGACAACTATTCGCCTGCGATGCCGGACTGAGGAAAATCGGGCTATTAAGTCGGTGAAGCGTCTTTAGGCTTATCAACGAGCGCGAAAACAATATGGTTCGGGAAAATGCTCTGAAGTTGATCTGTTTTCAAAGTTGTCAAAGATAATGTCAGGGGTTAATGGAAATAAATGGCCCCTTATATTGAAAAATTCTGTAATCAAGATGGAAACTATCCGATTGACGACCTTCGTCCAATGGCAAGTCGCGGGTCTTGTGGACTCCCCTGTGACGATCGCCTAGAGCCGCTCCGGTCGCTTCGTCGCCCCGGATTCCTGCACGTCGGCTCCACAATGGAGGACATTCGGAGCGGCACTCGGGACGTGTTGGTGGGTTCATATCGAGTCGATGGAGCTCCTCTGGAGCGCCTATAGGCTATATTATTAAGTTACTTTGCTAATAACCTTCCAAATGTGGCCGAACACGGAGTGTCAAAGCGAACGATGTCGTGACATGTGCTTATTGTGATTTATCGTTCTTATGGTGAGATCTTTCCAGTTTAAGTCTCTTTTGAAATAATGGTTATCATAGGTAAACTTTTCTAGATTTTTCTTCTCTCATCTAACTAGTCATTAGTCGTTTTTGCTATTGGTTTTATGATTCAATCATGGCGAGCCAAGACCATCACGACGAATTCAATAAGGAACTTCGTTCGGCATTACCCGGGTCCCACGATGAATGTGGATCCAATGCTTCCTCTTCCGATGAGATCAATGCTATCCGACGAAACGGGACTAAAGGCGATCCCGAGACTACACAAAACTCCGAGAAAAGAGACAGGTTGGCGAGAGCCTCTCAGGATCTAAGGAGAACGACTAGCAATGTGCTTGCGCACGTCGCCTCACGAATCACCACGAGGACATGGCCAGAACCACCCCCTCCGCCGGATGGAGGTGTCAATGCGTGGTTACAAGTGGCAAGTAAGTGAAACCTCTAATTACTGGTTAGGAGTAATCCCATAACTCAAATGCTCTGCAAAATAAGGCGAATGGTTTTTTACTGACTTGGAAAATAGTGGGCTGGCTTGTCATTTTCACCACATGGGGATGGGTTAATTCCTTTGGTAGTTTTCAGACCTACTACACATCAGTTTTGCCGCAAACCCCATCCACGATATCGTGGATTGGATCTGTCCAAATATGGTTTTGCCTGGTTATCAGCGTCCTATCAGGTCGTCTCCTAGACGCTGGTCTGTTTTTGCCTACTTTCATGGTTGGCGCTATCATTCAAGTGCTCGGGATGTTCTTGATGAGCATCTCAACTCAGTACTGGTCTCTGATGCTGACCCAAGGCGTCCTGACGGGAATTGGAGCCGGCATCTTCTTCACCCCATCACTTGCTCTCGTTGCAACTTATTTTGACAAGAGGCGTGGCCTCGCCGTCGGGCTCGCGACTACGGGTAATTCAGCTGGCGGCATCATCTATCCAGTAGTTGTAAGACAGTTGATACCCACATTAGGGTTCGCGTGGACTACGAGAGTTCTAGCTTTTATCAACCTTACATGTCTTTCTATTGTGTTTACGTTTATGCGCCCACGTTTGCCGCCCAGGAAGTCAGGTCCCATTATCGATTTTCCCGCGTTTCGTGACTGGCGGTACGTTGGCGTCGTGGGCGGTATATTTGCAACGTCGATGGGGAACTACTTTACCTTTTATTATGTAAGTACACGCCTGACTCATCTCGTAATCGCGAACGAGGGTTCCAGCTAACTTGTAATACAGATCGCATCTTACGCTAGAGAAGCATTAGGTCTTTCATATGCGAGCGCTTCGATTATGGTCATTCTTATCAACGGAGCCGGAATTGTCTTTCGAGTTATACCCCCCATCATTGCTGATCGCATCGGACCGATTAATGTAATGTTTCCCGTGACCTTCGCATGGGCCCTTGTAGCGTTCTGCTGGCTCGCCGTGGATAGCGTGCCGGGGTTGTACGTCTTTACTTGTTTCTATGGAATATGCTCTGGGAGTTTCCAGTGTCTCACTGCCACGGCCGTCGCAAGCATCACGAAAAGGCTTGACACGGTTGGGACGCGTCTTGGGATGGCCTTTAGCATTTCTTCCTTTGCTTCTTTGACTGGACCACCAATTGGTGGAGCGATTCAGGCCGCCAGCGGCGGCAAATTCACAGGCGCGCAGGCATGGGCGGCGTGCATGACTTTTCTTGGCTTCTTATGCTTTGCTTTTGTGAGGATAAATATTGCCGGTTTTAATTTTAAGAAACGATGTTAGGAGGTACTCATAGAAAAAGGGATGGGTAAAAGGAGGGTTAAAAGGAGGATGAAAAGGGACGGGTCAAATTGGTACCTGATGGTTTATAGAAGGTTGTGGGTGACTCCCACTGATAATAAGTAATGAATAGTATATAATCAAAAATGGAAACCTTGAAAAGGCTTACCAATGGATATCTATTAATTCCGACGTAGTATCTTCGTTTTACATGAAGCATACCTAATGGTCTTGAGATTGTTGTGTGTGTAATAGGTATTAGTGGTGACGCAGATAAGATAAGAGCGCACGAGCCATGTAGCTGGTACGCTATTAGCTTAGTAAGGCTTACGCTTAGTAAGCCCGACTCTGGTAAAGATTTAACAACAACAAGAAACATAGCAATTGCACCCCTCATGAATCCTAGGATTTAGACCTATACACCCAGCCGTGTATACCCAACAGAGATAAATATTTTTTTCCTGAAGAGGGGTATCTTAATCAGGAAAATGAAAGAAAGAAAATGGGAAAATCAAGGGTGTAACGATACAAAATATTAACTATCCATACCTCATCTTGAAATAACTTTTCTCGTAGTATAAGCTATGGATATATTCTCTCGAATTTCTATGATTCAAACATCAAGCTAAGTATATTATCGTTACACATAATGGCAAATTTCCTCTTGTATCCCAAATTATAGTTGAAAAATCAACATCGTGACTCATAGTGTCTTCCAACACCTTGAATTTTCAGAAATCTACTTTGGATACCTACCTCCTAGGTACCTAGGTAGGTATTTAGTTTAAGCACCCTTTCGAGTCGTAATAAGTCCCGCTCAAATTCTTGGGTACAAAACAAGGGGGCAGGAAAATAGGAATACAATCATCAATGATCAAAGTATAGGCACGTAGCTCATACTGAGTCATACAGAATACGAATTGCTGATAATCAGGGTTTATTTCCTTGAATGTACCGGTATGTAAGCCCAGCATCGTAATCAAAGTAGGAAGAGTGACTTTGGATAAAGTCACCGAACAAAACTCAGGTTAGCTTGATCAGTTGTGGCGTCACCACTGAGACACACTAGCTTCATCTAACGAAAGTATCGGCTGTATGTCTGTTTGCTGACTGCACATGAGATCTTCGTGGGGTATCAAAGAGTTTAACAACATTGAAATGTCTTAACCCTATCGTCTATTCTTTCTATGTGACCGGGGAAGCGTCACACTCCTTGTGGCCCAGACAGCCTTAATAGTTGTCAGTTGTAAGATTGTTTCCAGATAGATACGGTAGTATGGTTCTACGCACCGGTGTGGGACAGTTCCATTTTTAGCCAGGACTACCGGCGCCACGTGCTGACAAGCTACATACAGCAGCACCATAGCCAATCAGTTTCCCAATGTCTCGGTACGGCTTGCGCGTGAAACACTCACTGTACTACTTCGAGCAGCTTGAGCAATTGGCGCACTGTCATATCAGCTTCTAGAACAAAAGTGTAGAAGGAGCTGACATGGCATCGGTCCGTCTTCTTACCACCGGAGCAAGGGGTACAATCAGCAGCTGAAGAAGTTTAACTTAGCTATATTATTCGGTCCAGCATAGTTTACATGACGAGCAAGCTCCCCGGGGATTCTTAATACCGCAAGTTACGAATTCCCGTTCACTTAGGTACCCAATTGACCTTATTGGCTCATATCTCTTCCAAATACGGTTCGAGGTTCAGCTTTTATCACGGTGTGTCTTAAATATAACAACAGAACCACATGAATGTTTCATTCGTCATATCCAATGTAAGCCGCCAATATATACGTAAAATACCTAGGCCTCTGTGTAAGTTATCAAGGCTACGGGGTTCTTGTAATATTCTGATTAAAATGTGCCCATGTTTTCTTTTTGTATGAAATTCTTGATTCTACTCAGGCCATATCTGGATTCAACTCATGAATTAATTGTTTGTGTTATCTCAATCCGTTTGTAGTCATTCTATTATATGGCCGTCGAGACCATAACAAACAGCACTTTACATTGGGGAGCGGCACATTTCTATCCTCTTGTTTATCAAAGCCAGAATATTGCCTTTGAAGAATGGATATCGCTATTCACATTATGTTTGGCACCACTAATAGCTCATATTGCGTCAGGAGCGCCGCGACCCTCATATATATCTGAAAATCGACCCCGATGGCATGATCGTCTTTGTCATTTCAATCCGACTTCCATTCTCTTTCGGTATGTTGGATGAACCTCTGAAACTTCAACGTTGATCAACACATAAGAAGGCTGACCCTGCTATAATGTATTAGTTATGCGGCCATCGCAGACAGGCGTATCAGAGCTTTTAATTGGAATACTTCTACAATGGCTGCCTCTAACGCTCTGTTTTGGACCGACCAAGGATGGAATGGCATGGACGAGATGGTATCGCGCGGTCTCCCCTATTGCACGCTCTTACCAGAACATCCAAGAGTAGAGTTCGTGTCGTGGGAAATGGGTAAGACGATAATTATCACCGTACAAGGATCGCAACCGCTTTATTGCCTAATTAGCCTTCTGGCTGGAAAAATGTACAATACCAACACAGACATGGCGGTGGATGGTATCTTCCCCTCGCTCGCGCTTCTAGGACTTCTTAGGTTGTTTGCAGCTTTGTGGCTCACAGATGATTTTGTGTATACGACAAGGCATCTTGGCGATAGCAGACCGATGACATTGTCTCGAGCTTCGACGATTACTGTCGAAGGCGACGCTTCACGGAAAGCATCACTTGACAGCCTCCTCGAACCGCATGCTATCATGACGACTCCACTTGAGATGCATTTCCGGCCGTTGAGTTACTGGCCTAGTCGAGTATTCCGAATGATATACTTTCTGGCCATCCTCTCCCTTGCAACCCTGGTTTCCACATTCCTCATACCATGGTCTAAGGAAGCTAAGTATACTACAACGTCACTGCTGGTCGGTATGTTGAATATAGTTTTCCTCGCAGTTACTATTCTTCTGTACGGGTATTATTCACTTCGCGGTACGACGTCAACAATAATTCCGTGTATTTCGTCAGTGTGGTACAAGATCTACACACTCTTCATCATGGCCTTAATGGTAGCACTCATCATAATTTCCTCTATTGAGAGCAGGGAAACACCATGCGGAAAGTTCACCAGCTTGCCGGGCGAAATAGGAGACATATCTACTTGTGGGACACCAACCTCAGAATTACTGCCGGTCTACCCAGGCTCAGGCCAGTGGTTCGGGCTCGTTTCAGGGTCTTGGGCGGATGGTCACGAGCACATTTCTGTTCAGAACTTTACAGGTTCTTGCATTGGGTCCCTGCTGGAAGACCAATCTTACAGCAGTATTATTGGATGAATTCAGGGTATTACTCATGCCATGATGTGTTGATCTGCTTTTATTGCCATGTGTGTGACAACTAATGAATATTGGTCCATTAGATCACCGAGCCGCCCACCCTATGCATGCCATCAAGCCATGTCACGACCATTACGCCAACCCGACGGGATAAATCATGACTCTTTGCATAGCTGAGGCCGGGAACCACTGTCGCGCATGCAGAATCAAAGCGGGGAAAGGCGGCATGGCAAGGTAACAAGGGGTCACCATCGTCTCTCTTAGCCATAATAGATAGAAATATACGGTACAGCATATAGCTATCTCGCGGGCAAATCGCTTACATTCCTTCTCCAACTTCCTGAATTAACCACGTCAATATGGGCTTGTACAAGAAGCTAAGTACGGATATTGAGGAGGTAGACATCATCATTGCGGGAGGTGAGAAGCGTAGCAATCTAGTTTTACCGAGTCCCTACTAACGAGGCATCTTTTCAAGGTGGAACCGCGGGATGTATTGTAGCTGGGAGGCTGGCTGAGGCTGATCCGGGATTTTCGATTCTAGTGATCGAGGGTGGCCCCGACAACTACGATAATCCCAAGGTCGTAACACCGGGTTATTACTACGCACATCTTCAACCTGATTCGGAGACGACGATTTTCTACAAGGCTGCCGGGTCGAAGCAACTTGCCGATAGGGAGAGAATTGTCCCTCAGGGGGGTACACTTGGTGGGGGCTCCTCTATTAACTTCATGATGTAAGATTGAACAGGTGTCCAAAGTATGAGAGTCCAGCTCGATGCTTATCATGAACCTTTTGTACCCAGGTATACGCGAGCCCAGCGCGACGATTACGATTCATGGAAAACTCCGGGCTGGACAGCAGATGAGTTATGGCCATACCTGAAGAAGGTAAGCAACTACATCTCTAGATGAAGTTAAGAAACCAACTAACGTCATTATTCTCCGAAGCTTGAGACCTATCACGGGCCAGGGAACCCAGATCACCACGGCTTTAATGGCCCAATTCATGTATCCGATGGCTCATTTCGCAGTAAGCGCCTAGAGGACGAATGGCTGCGTGCTGCGGAACAGTTCGGATACCCTGAGATAACCGACTTACAAAACTTGGACACCAATAACGGATGTCAGCGCTGGCTACGCTACATTACGCCCGAAGGGAAGCGTTCAGATACAGCTCATGCGTATTTGCACCCTCGACTACGTGATGGAAAGCATCCTAATCTGCACGTAGTGGTGGAATCCAAGGTTGTGCGTGTTCTTTTCGACGAGGACAAGCGAGCCTGTGGGGTTGAGTTCACACCCAACCCGCAGTTCCAGATCCAGATGAGCTACTCGACACCGCACCCGAAGCAGACCGTCAGAGCTCGCAAGCTTGTCGTCGTGTCCTGCGGTGCCTGTGGTACGCCGTCCGTATTAGAGCGTTCCGGGATCGGTTCTAAGGACGTGCTTGATCGCGCTGGGGTCCCCGTCGTCCAGGAGGTCCCTGGCGTCGGCCACGACTACCAAGATCACAATCTGATCGCGTATATATACCGATCATCTCTAGAACCGCACGAGACGTGCGACGCTCTGAATACTGGGCGACTATCTTTCGAAGATGCGATAGCCCAGAAGCATCCGCACCTTGGGTGGAACTTTATAGATCTCTCCTCTAAACTCCGGCCGACGGACGCCGAGGTTGCAGCCTTGGGACCCGAGTTCCAAGCCATGTGGGATAAGGACTTCAAGCACAAGCCCAATAGACCAAGCATGCTGATGGTCATCAGTGGCGGGTATGTAACCCCTTAAAAATCACACGGGATAAAATTTTCTATGGTTGAATAAACCCGGAAAAGAGATGAGATGTCACTGACACAATGTACAGTGTGCTAGGTGATAGTACTGGTCTGCCTCCTGAACAGTATATGTCCCTCGTTCCCTATACAGCATACCCGTACTCACGTGGTCATATCCATATAACGGGGCCTGAGATCGACGATCCCCTAGACTTTGCATTAGGTTTTTTCAGTGACGAGAATGATATAGACCTCAAGCACCAAGTCTGGGTGTACAAGAAAGGTCGCGAGATCTTGCGCCGAACCGCTATATATAGAGGTGAAGTGGCGGATAGGCACCCCCAGTTTCCACAGGGTTCAAAGGCAGCCGCTGTTGAGGAATGGGACCCGAAGGCCGAAGGAGGCGAGATTCAAGATCTTGAGTATTCGCCCGAAGACGACGCGGCCATTGAGCAGTTCCTCCGCGAGAATATCCAGACTACGTGGCACTGTCTAGGTACAGCGAAGATGGCTCCCTTCGACCAGATGGGCGTCGTAGACAAGGACCTAAATGTGTATAGAGTTCATGGGCTTAAGGTAGCAGACTTGAGCATCCCACCGGAGAATGTCGCTGCGAATACTAACAATACAGCTATGATGATCGGAGAGAAAGCAGCTGATATTATTGCAAAGGAGTTAGGGTTGGGTATCAACTGATGTACATAGTAGGTCTACAAGTTGAATCCCCTCACTAGACATCTAAATAAGCTAATGCTGAATTATCACGGAAGAAGTTAAGAACATAATACAATACCAGGCTTGGACATCCACTTATCAAGTTCCCAATGTTTCTTCCTAGCATCAGATCTTATGGTTCTGCCCAGCTGCTCGACCGAACTGGCGGAACGCAATCTTACCGTATTAGGCTAGGATTAATTCTTATTTGCTGCCCACAAGGAGAAGTTCTCCATCATGCCCAGAGCCTAATCATACTTGTGTTTGGCCAAATCATCTATTTATGGTTGTTGGTTGCCTGTTCCATATCCATATGCACTGTTAAAGGACTAAATAGCGAGTCAACGTTGTTGCTTGGAGACTTGATGTGGCTGATATCTGGGATATTTTTACTACTTTTAGTGGTATTTCTATACGGAGACCCGAGCATATTGAAGCTATTTTGACCCATATATGCATGAATGGCCAGCCCCTAGTAAAATTTGACCCCAAGGATCCCTGCAGCCCTGCGATGCTTAGATCTTCTAGAACGGTGCCAAGTCCCCCTGACTCCACAGATGCGAGCCATCCGCGGTTAGCCTTTGAGAAAGAAAACAGAAAACCCGGTTGCGGGAGGAGGTGAAGGCTGTCTTGTCTTTCTTCAACCAAGGAAAGATAAATCAAATGAAATCACACCGAGTAAATTCAGCTGTTGGCTATGCTTACCGAGGTAGGTGGCTAAATATTGTCATGCACGAGGGACGCCGCTTATGAATTCTAAGGTTGGTATTACTGCATGGCTTGCGATCGGCGCGAGTCAGTAAGCTGAATATGAAGCTTTCTGCAGACAATGGGATACGAGCTCTTTTAATAGGCCCCCTGCTACGGCTCCACGACTACCGGTATGGTCATTAAACGATGGGACCGTGATCAACAAGGATCTAGTGCCGAGACACGATATTATTCTTGATCCACATGCTATCCTCACTGGCGGACTTTCTCGTCGACAAGGGGTCCCAATAGCCTATGACGGTTGTGGCACAGCGAGTTTTCTTTGTGGTGTCATATCCGGCGAATATGTATATCATGGCATTGTTAGGCACATCTTCTCGTCTTTCCTCCCCAGGCCATGCCCTGATCAGAATCACGACGCCTGCAACATGAAGTCCTTTTTGACTTTAGCTGCTGTCGCTGGCTTGCTCAGTCAAAGCGCGCTTGGCGCCCCCCGGTTTGAAACGCGGCAGAATTCAACCGACTGGACCACGCAAGAATGGGATGCGATTGTTGTCGGTGCCGGAACTGCAGGCATCATCGTGGCAGACAGGTTGAGTGAGGCTGGCAAGAATACTCTTCTCCTCGAGATCGGTGGCCCTTCATACGGCATCACAGGAGGCAGGGAGAGGCCAGCATGGCTCGACGGGACGGACTTGAGCCGAGTTGACGTGCCAGGGCTTTGTGAGCATTCTTGACCCCTTACGTATGAGATCGCTCAACTAACCTGTAATACAGACAAGAGCATCTTCGGTGTCACTAGCAGTATGATATGCCCCAAAGGTGTCATGAACTCTTACCAGGCGTGCACTATCGGTGGGAACAGCGCAATCAATGCCGGCCTATACTTCCAGCCTCCAGCTTCTGACTGGGATGACTACCATCCGGAAGGTTGGAAGAGTGCGGATGTGAAGAACGCGACACAGAGGCTCCTAGACATGCAGCCTTCGGTAGTCGAGTACTCGGTAGACGGCAAATTCTACATGCAGAGCGGCTACGACGCAGCCAAGAAATGGCTTGTCGAGGGTTCCAATTTCTCTGATGTGACGTTCAACGACGTCCCAGACAACAAGGACTGGGTGTTTGGAAGGCCAGCCTACGACTACATCGGTGGTCAGCGAGGTGGCCCCACGAGGACTTACCTGCAGGACGCCCTGAAGAGAACGAATTTCCACCTCCAAACCGGTGTCCGTGTTCAACGTATCAACCATGTTGCTGGCAAGGCTTCTACCGTTACTGTCACATCTAACGGCTCGAATATAGACATCTCTCTTTCTTCTGATGGTCGGGTTGTCTTGAGCGCCGGTGCCATTGGCTCACCGGGTCTTCTAATGCATTCCGGTATTGGACCAATTGACACACTCTTCAATATGTCTGCGGCCGAGATAATGCCTTTCAACTCTACAGCCTGGGTCTTCAACTCTGAAGTTGGTGAGGGTCTCTTCGACAACCCCAATACCTTCATCGAGCTATCAGGATCAACGATCGAGTCATACGACCATGACTACAACAATCCCATTCCTGCAGATAGAGATCTCTACCTCAATCATCGGAGTGGACCATACGCTTGCGCATCCGAGACCGCCGCCTTTTGGGCTTACATGCCCAATCCTGATGGCACTAGAGCCGGAGTCCAAGGCACGCTTGACTCATCAGGATATGGAGCGTACACGGGAAATAACACCATCACGCTCAACGTATATGGCACCTCGGGTCTAGGTTCAGCAGGCCGCGTCATTCTAACCGGTGAGGACTATACGCCCGGCCCTAGCTCCGGTATCTACTACAGCGACCCTCGCGACAGTTTGAACATTGCGACGTTCATCCACGCCATATTCCAGGCTCTGCCACCTTCGACGCCAGATGCCCCAGCAGCTGACGGCCTTACGCCACTTAACATTGCACAGAATTCGACGGTGGGGGAAATCCGTACTTACATCACCAATCCATCCGACTATGCTGTAGGTTCAGTTAATCACTGGTCCAGCTCGTGCAGGATAGGGAAGTGTGTGGATACCGACACCAAGGTCATTGGCACCGAGAACATCCATGTGGTCGACGCATCTATCGTTTCGCCCTTGACTGTAAACCCGCAGTTCGGCATAATGATCGCCGCAGAGAAGGGTGCGGAAAGGATATTGGCAACCTGGTAATGAATTATGGCGATTATGGTTGGAAAATAGATGTCTTGATTATTTAATGCGGCGTTAGTTTTTGAGCAAAATTCAGGATAATACTTATAATATATAATATCAAGTCGGTTATCCACAAGCTCAGTCCTGTCACCCGGAATCTCCACCACCATCTTTACCATCTTCTCCGCCCGTACCATCGCTATGATGACTCGGAAAAGAAACTGCCCCGAGGGCCGGGCTGTCCTCCAGGATAAGGCAGTTATAATAGGATTCAATAAAACACATTTTCTAAACTACCCCTGAATAGGTTGATATAAAAATAATCGAGACGTAATTGTACTATTTACAGTCTCAAAATATGTATCATACCGACTTAGGTACCGGTAGGTAAGATATGTGCATATGTGGTATGGACTCAACTACCCCTAAGCTTCTCCAAGCCAATGACGGCATGTGGGTCTACGCCCGAGGGATCGGTACAGACTAGTTGATGATTCAGCTTTGCTTATTCCATTATACCTGAAGGGGTAGGTAATATCTCACTTGGCGATGACGAAATATCACCCCGGCATTTCACGGTGTACGGAGCAAAGACGATACCGGATCCGGCTTCGTGATGGATTTGTCAGCTCTTATTTATCTCCACCTTAATCCGCTCCGGAGTCCGAATAAGAGATATAAATCTCGGATAGTTCCTCTCCATGGTGTAACTACGTAGATTATCCCTCATTGAGCTGTCGCACACTGTCTGAATTCTTCCTACCCTACTAAGACGCCTCTTCCTCGGAGATAAGGAATAGAGTAATACACAATGACTGCCATCAACATCAAAATAGTATCCGACACCGTCTGCCCATGGGTAAGTCTTATTACATAACTCTAGTGTATAATTCAGGACTGACATTGTCATACATAGTGCTACATAGGCAAGAAACGGTTAGACAAAGCCATTGATCTCTACCGCAAAGTCTACCCAGGGGGCAAGGACGATACATTCGTAGTCACCTGGGCGCCGTTCTACCTAGACCCCACGTCTCCCAAAGTCGGCGTCCCGGTGACGGAGCGCATGGTGCAGCGCTTCGGCGCCGAGCGTCTGGCGGCCCTGCAGCAGCGGCTGACGATGATGGGGCGCGAGGAGGGCATCAATTTTGGCTTCCGGGGCAAGGTCGGCAACACGCGGGACTCGCACCGCCTGATCCAGTTCGGGAAGACGAAGGGCAATGACGTGGAGAACCGCGTCGTGCTGGAGCTGTTCAAGAGCTACTTCGAGGGCGACGGCGATATTACTTCGCACGACACGTTAGTTTCCGCGGCCGAGAAGGCCGGCTTGGATAAGGGCGAGGTGAGGGAGTGGCTCGAGACTGGTAAGGGCGGCAAGGAGGTCGATGAGGAGGTCCAGGAGGCGTATGCTAAGGATATCCACGGCGTGCCGCATTTTACGATACAGGGTAAGTATGAAGTCGATGGTGCGCAAGACGCGCAGGCTTTCTTGGAGACGTTCGCGAAGGTCAAGGAAGGAAAATAAGATCTGATGTTGTAGTATCTCCTCGTCTGAGTTTATCATCTTAGACCGGTCGATGGCGTTAAATCGCATTGATTCGGGGGTATCATAGTCGAAGAAAGTGTATGCATTACATATGCAGTAGTCCATCGAGATCCTTCTCTATCGTCCTCAGTCTCTCCTGTAATTCCCGTTTCTTCTTCTCGAGTTCACGGATTTGCTCTCCCTCCTGTATTAAGTCTTCCTCCGTGAAGACCTCCTCTCCTTCATGTGCGGCATCTTCTCCGCCGTCTTCCTCTTCATCGTCCATCCAGTGATCCTTATTCATTCTTGCTAGTGCCTCGGCCTGTTCAGCTACTTTGGCTTCGTAGTACGCTAGCGTGCTCCGGCTGTGCGTGTATTTTGACCGTTGCGCTGCTATCCGTTCTAGAGCTCCTGCTAAAGGGTAGACACCGCATAGCTTCTCGGCGCCCTTGAGTAATATCTCGACGTCAATGTCATCCTTGCCGCCGCGCCGCTCGCTGCGCCGGATCTGGTCATGTAGATCACCGCCTAGCACGGCCGCCACCGCTGTGTGGCGTCTCGGCGCACCTGCATTCCGCCCAGTATTGCTGCCAGACGTGGTGACCTCACCCGAGGCGACGTTGAACACAGTCTGCCGACGTCCGGATTGCGCCGGGGGTTCTAGTGTTTGAGATGAGGAAGCAAGCGGCGGTGGCGGTGGCGGCGGGACGGAAAAGAGCGCTCGTTCGTGAGCTTCGGTGTCACGGATTAGAGAGGTAATGTCATCGTTGGCAAGGAGGGCATTGGTAAAGATCTTTGGTGGTGGAAAGCTATTTGATATAATAAGTTTTCACTGTGAAAAGCAGGCACAAGTTAAATGATATCGAGAAATGGTGGGAACGTACGGGAGACTGTCAATTCCTTGACAGGATATGCTGATCTGCTCGAAATGCGCCGAGAGAAGCGACATGATGTAACGCGTTTATGAGATAAGCAGCTGAATAGGTCTGGTGAGTGAATAATCACTGTAGAAAAGACACATTGATCGTTAGCAGAGCTTTTCTATTGTAGGAATCCCCAAGGTATCTTAGGTAAATAATTGATGTTGTTGAAGTGACTCAACGCGACAATTGGTTTTGATTCAATGCTAACCAGTGACCGCAAACATGTTGAATGTTGAATGTTGACATTGAGATTAGATAAAAGTTGACCCCTCTACTCGCAGCCCAGTAGCAGAAACACCGAGCCACAGACCCCCCACCATGTGGCTTTACCTAGGTACAAGGTAGGTAATAGATCGGCACATCGTTATCGTTATCATTATTTCCCTTAACCTTCTATCCTTCACCACTGGAAACTGGAACTGGAACCAATTCGAATTTAATTCATCTCAAGCTCCATTCAATTCAAGACCAGATAGGCAGCTTTTCCCTTCCCGCATCAACAGTGTCTTGGATGGATTCTAGACTCGTTGAACTAAATCCCTTATTAAGCTATCATCTCAATTGCTTGATCTAGGATGGTTTAGCCTCGACGGGAATCTAACAGCACCTATACTACGTACTATGTAGTAGGTATAGTGCAGATCCGTCAAATGGTATCGAATGGTATCCCACCTCATCCTACCGACCTTCACCTCCTTCTGCACGAGTAAAGCAGGCTGGCCGCTGGTAGGCATTCAAGTCCATCTGCAACGATTCCACGAACATCTAAGTAGCGGTCTTGTATGAGAAAAGGCGGTATTCGATACAATACAGCAAGAGAGGTATGTATTCTAGCCCGTTTCCAGCTCACCGCAGCATCGGATCCGCCATTTGACAGCAGTTTCAAACACTACCAAAAAAATAACAGCGGGGAGTTAATAAAAAAAGGGTTACGACACATTGGCATTATATTACTTGCAGACCTGCAGACTCGGGGTATCCCTGACCTCATCAACACCTGGCCAAGCAGTGAATTTTTCCCATCTCCACTACACCTGCGTCTTCTTCCTCTCTTTGCTACCCGCAGCACCTCGATCAAATCATTGGGCACGAGTGGGCATGAGTGCTGCTACCTGACCCCTTGTCTATTTTTGATCTTCCCTCGTACAACCTTCCGTGGGCCCTCGTCGACTAATCGTTCGAAGCCCTAATACGTCTAGAGATGAGAATGCCTATTTATTATGCTAGGCGTCTATTAACCAGTGTTAATACTCTTGTGTGAGCTGATACTATTTCTTTTTCGGTCAGCACTCTGGGTCTAAGAGGCCGGCTGAACTGCTCACTTAACTTGGTAGCCTACCTACAGTAGGAGGCATGTGCAATACATAGGCCAACTTCTGACAGGACATACATATCATGTCACAACGTCGGTTTGCTGCCATCTCCAGACTCGTCGCTTTTTCACTTCAACCATTATATGCCTCATGCCGCCCACTGACTTATTATGTACATGTCGCATTTTCTCTGGACACGCTATACCTCCCACGAAAAGGGTAGCCAGGGAGTCCTTGAACCGTTGGTGCCCAAGCCGCATTCTCTGCGAGATCCTCCGCTATAGGCTGGTAGACGAGAAACTAGACCCGTTTCTTTACTCCTCTGTCCTGCCCGGGAGTCCGCAACCTTAGCCTGCTTAAGTATACCTACCCTTACTATGTATGTATACCCTTAAGTTCACAACCGTGTTATTACATGGATAACAGACTTCTATATTTGCCTTACACTATAAGACTGTTGGTAGGCCCGCCCCCAAAATATACACTTGCCCCCTCTTGGTTTCTGCACATGAGATTTCTCTCATACGCAGTAAGCTCCGACAGCAGGAATACAAGCCGTTCAACTTTTTTTTTTCTCTCGTCCCCGTCCGGAATAAAATCCCAACTTGAAACTTTTCTACTGCAGATTCTTTTCCCTTTGGGTTCGTCAGCCCTCCGACCCGGGCGACCTCACTGGAGATCCACAACTAGAGGTTTTTATTTTATTTTTATGCGCTACACAGATATTTCGAACAATCTCAGAAGAGAAGATAATAATCTGTTCTTCTCTCTGTCGGTGTTGCATTACTCGCATTGGCACTTCATACTTCATCGCTGGCAAGGCAAGAAAAGAACTGAACTATTTTAAGACGGTGATTCAACACCGACAGTCTTTGCCACGTCCTATCTATATTTCTCTCTCTATCTTTCTTTTATCTTTCTCTCTTTTGATCCAAAAACGAAGAGTCACAGCATTAAAGTCGCAATCTACCTCCGCGAGACGGTTTCAACCCTATCGCCGTTGTGGAGGAATTGTAGCGGTGTCTGTACCTCGACCTACCAGAATTCCCAGGATATTAACATGACAAGTTACCGGAATCCAATAACTTCTCCGCGTTGGAGGTTTTTGCTCTGGGTGCTGACGCCTTAAAAGTCCCTCGTTCGCCTTTTATCTCCCCCGCCAATTCTACCCCACACTGTCAGGAAAAAAAGGTCAACGTCAATTTTGAGTCGATAAGATCACGCAAAGACAAGGGAAGACGCAATTCTCGGGAGGGAGCATTTCCCATCACGAAAGCCGATTTATCATGCGGCCACACACCCCCTCTCTAAACACCGCTCATGTAGCAGCGGCGGGACCTACTTCACCACCAGAGACTCCCACTACAGGATCTCCCAAGATCAATCGTAAAGCAGCATTAAACGGCCGCCTACCGCGGCATTCAAAGTCCCACAGCCAACAAGGCTACCCAACTAATATCCTACCGTTGGGTGGGACTAAATTCAGCTATAACCCTCCGCCTCGGCCCGAGGAAGTCTCGCCTCGATCTTTGCATTCTTCATCAGAGGAGTCCGACTCATCTGCAAGCCCCCCTCAATCGCCAATCTCGGAGGTACCAAAGCTTCGCCACCAACACGTGGAGAAAGTTACCGCAAAGATTCAGGCCGAGCACGCTGCATTTTCCATAGAGGAATTAAGCGATGATTGCTCTCTAGATAGTGAGGATGATCACCTAAATGTTATTCGGCCGTACGCTGTTGAGTACCCTCATTCGGATAGAAGTCGGTCGAGATCCCGCCCTCCGCCGGATATGGACCCGGCTGTCATGGAAGGCATTGAGAATTTGAACACTTTCGAAGACTCCGATGTAGATATCGACCGCGATGACGAGGAATTCAAGCGGCAGCTCCAGAAAACTCGCGAGGAACGCCGTCTGAGGAGAATGAAGTCCGGAAGCCTTAGCAAGCGCACAGTAAGCGAGCGAGGTAGCGATTCGGATAGAGAGGACGTATTGCCCTATTATGACGGGAACGAACCCGGTCCTGCTCGTCGAATACGGCGAAAGGTTGGGGATCGAATTAGCATTCAGTTCATGGGCCCGCTTCCAGAGCGGATCGATGAGCTCAAGGAACCGAATAGCGATGATGAGATTATCTTGGATGATGCCGAGATCTTCGCAAGGGAGCTACCATATTGGACTTTAATGGACGTTGACTCCGAATGAGATCAACCATATACGTTATAGAAAAGACGACAGGGGGAGGAGGCTTCGCAATAGCTTAATGAAGCGGACGCCAGAGCGGTGTCGATGCATGCGACACACAACTTACGATTATATGACACTTTACGAATATGGCTGTGGAAATACCTCTTGCCATTTCCTATCAATATATATACGAACCAGCCACCGCGAGGGGTTTATGTCATGACGAATTGGGGGGGAAATGAACAGTGGTCATCATCATAAGATCACATAGAATTATAGGGGGCATGATACGCTTGCATCGCAACATTTATGTATTGGAATTGCTTGCATAGAATATTGGCTACATGGCCTGGGAGACCATTACGGATGGTTCAAACTTGTCTAATATTTGGTTGGAGGGTTTTCATGGTGTTTATCATCTCGCTTTTAGATACCTCATAGACTTGGGCTCAGCAGATGGGATGGGCGCGGCCGCACAATGATGATGATGATGATGATGATGATGATGATGACACGAACGACGCGGTCGATATGACGATGATGATGATGACGACGACGATCTTGATGACAATTGCATAGAAGTGCGGCTACTAATAACGAGAGTAAAGCTGCAGTGGGCTTGTTTCTTCTTCTTCTTTTCTTTCCCTTTCTCTTTTTTCAGGGTTGTTCATGAATAGATAGGGCTTGGAGGATGATTTGACTCTTGAATGAATGCGTTGGTTCCAGATCCATCTGAGATATCTGGCACTATGCTAAAGCTGTTAGTTAAACCAGGTACCTAGTCTATGAGTCTCCAGAGACTTCAATATAGACTGAACTTTGGAAGTTATCTTTATATGTCTGTCTATCTGTCTGTCTTGTCTGTCTTATGCCAAACATGCAGGCACCTATGTTGTTTGTATAAATTAAGAGGAGGTTATGGCTGAATTATGCTGGAAGAAGGGCAGAAATACAACATAGTAAACTATTACAGTTAATAATAGATTAGGTCCATGACTCCTATGCTATTTTATATTTTATATATGTAGGTATGTAAGGTAGGTAATACGCCACAAAGACAACATTGAATCTTCAATGGTCATAGCTCTAAGTACCTAACTTGTAAGTGCCGTACCTAGCCTACAAATATTGTACCCACTTTCCATGATTAGGTAAGCTTTTACAGCCTCTTTGGCGTCAAGGCAAACGAAATTGAGAAAGCTCTCAATTCAATCCATACCAACCCCTCCATCTTTCTTAATTCTCGACCGACAAACTTTGTAAAGAAAATAATTTAGAAGGGAACGTACCGTAAGCGAGATATCTCGCTGCGTCAAGGTTCAATTATTTTTTACTTTTTTTTTTAAAAAAAGATTTTCTCATTGATTTCTAGATCGATAGCTGGATGGTAGCTAGAGTCTAGGTTTCGAATGAACACCGCTATTGTCGCTATTGTCGCCATCGTCAAACCATACCGCCTACCACCGCGCTCGGTTGACACGCCACAATGAATCAACCACAAGCACAAGCTGCTCAAGGGCAGCAGATGGTTCGTCTCCTGCGACCGGAGCAGATACGAAACATAAGTTACCTGAACCCAAACGAGAAAGCAAAATATGAAGAAGGACTTCGTCAACTCTACACACGCATGGAACAGAATGGTCCCGAGACTGTAGAACACCAACAAGCGAAGCAGAAAGTTGCCGAGTTTTCTCGTATGGTCATCAATAAGATCAAATCCCTCCAGGCACGAACACAGGCTGGTTCTCAGCCCCAACCCGGACAAGCGGGTCAAGCGGGACAATCGGGGCATATGAATCCACAACCGCCGAATACACAGAGCGAGCAGCAACCTCAGAACAGCGCAGCGACAGCGGCGGCGGCGGCGGCGAACAGACCCCAAGCACTGGTCCCTAATAACAACATGGGCAATCCCAACTCCAACCCCAATGTCCCTGCGAATCCCCAGATACCGAAGCCGATACTAGACCACACCAGCCGACTTCCATGGAATTCACTGAGAGCGCCACCTCAGTACTCGCCAGAACAGGCACAGAAGTGGTTGTCTGAGATGAAACGTGGGTATATACGCCATCTGATGGTGATGGAGACTATCAAGAATAAGTCTCAAAGAGCAGAAGCTTTGATAAAGGAGAAGCAGGAGAAGGGTCAACTCTCCGGCGACGATTTCAAGAAGTTCCAGGAACAAAAACTTGCAGATCAGAAGGGGTACAGGGAAGCACAACAGTTTGTAGATAATGTGCGTCAACAGATGAAAGGTGTTCAAGGTGGTGCTGCACAAGGATCAAGTGCTCAACAGGCACGACCACAGTCTATGCAGTCGCAGAATACGGCGCCGAGCCACCCTATGCAAGCTGCAACCGCATCGGTTAATGCTGCAATGGACGCGGCTAAAAATCAACAACTTGCTGCCAGTCGACCATCGGTGTCTGCCAGCCAACCTCAGCCTCAACCTCAGGCACAACTACCGCAATCGCACGCACAACCTCAACCCCAACCTCAACCTCAACCTCAACCGCAGCCGCAACAACAACACCCGGGCACTCCTGCTACACCGGCAACGCCTTCAGCAACCATGCAGCATCAGCAACAACAGCACCAGCAACCGCAACAACAATCACAACCACATCCTGTGCCTGCTCCACAACCTCAAGTGAAGACTGAGCAGACCAACAATATGCAGAACTTGCAACCAGTCAATACTTCCCTCGCGGCTGCCGCTTCATCAGCGCACATGCCTTCCTCAGGAACGCCAACGCAGGCCTCGGCGCGTGTTCAGACTCCCCAATCTGCAGGACAACAGGCACCGGCAGTCTCTCAAGTTCGCCCGCTCACTCACGCAGCCGCGGTCAACCGCGCCAATTCATCAACCAACGTGTCTAGCCAATCCAATAACACATCCGGCACTGGTATCGCCTCGACTCCTGGAGCCAGTGGTCTTGTCGGAAATGGTAATCATTCTGCTCATTCGCATGCCCATCCTCAGCCTAACACCCCGGCCTTGAACCCCAAGATGCCGATCAGCAAGACCTTGCCTCAGAAGGCGACAGAGACTCCGCAGCCAGTTACTACAGGCGGCGGCAACACCCCTGGTCGTCCCTCTCTGGGCGGAGGGGGTGGCCTAGGAGGTGGAGTCATGGGCCAACCTGTCATCAGCAAGATGCCAGTCGTCCAGTTCGATGCTGAGGGTGAGCACGTATTGTCGAAGAAGAAGCTTGATGAACTCGTTCGTCAAGTCTGTGGTGGTGGCTCGCCTGGCGCCGATGGCAATTACCTCACCCCGGACGTTGAAGAGGTAAGTTTATGCACGTGATCGACTACAGTTTTCATTTATTTATTTTTTTCGCTCTTGCAATATCCAAATTCCGTTGGCATACTAACATCTGCCTTATAGTCCGTCCTCAACGTTGCCGATAACTTTGTGGACCACGTCATTCATGCCGCCTGTCGCTTGGCCAAAGAACGTGGTAGCAAGGTGCTTGAGATCCGCGATCTACAGCTTGTCCTTGAACGCGTCCACAACATCCGTATACCCGGCTACACTTCAGACGAGCTGCGAACTGTACGCAAGGTGCAACCCTCAGCCAGTTGGATCTCCAAAGTGCACGCTGTCCAGGCTGCGAAGGTTATGCCTGGTAAGGACGACAAGTAGAACGAGTCTGATCCTACCAAGGAGCACCAGCAACAGGGTAAGTTTTCTCAGGGTGATCCGACTAAGTCGATGCAACCGGCTAAGAAACAACGTCGAGAAAACGGCGTTGACGGCGATATTTGATGCTATGGATGGAAACGGTATTCACTGAAACATGGCTAGTGTGAGGGCGTGAGGAAAGGGATTCTCATCATTCTGGCCTGGCGTCCCGTTGGTTGCTTTTTCGCTCTTACTATTCTGATACTCGACCCAAGGGATACCACATGACAGTCGCGACGGCACGCGATCATAGTTGCAAATGAATATGAATCGCAATTGCCATATGTGTGACGACTCTGAAATCTTGGTTCTGGTGCATGTGAACAGAAATGCTTCAAGATCCAATTACCCAACTATCCTGAGGCAGGTGTAGTTTTGATACAGCCTATCATCTCTTTTCCTTTTTACAATCTAGTTCTTATTAAGCAAATGACTAAACAGCTGGAGGCACGAACATCCCATCAATATCTAAGATCCTATACCTAGGTAGGTAATGGCAGCAGTAAGTAGCAAATGCGCGACATGCCCGCTCTGACTGCCTGCAGCATAGGATGTTACATAGTTCCATCCGTGCAAGAATTTAGCAATTACATGCGCTAGGGATCACTTCTCTTGGTCTGCGCATGTACATACCTTTTTCTTCTTATCCGTCTCTCCCCCTTATCTCCCTCCCTCCTCTTTACGGTAGCTAGAGTAGCAGGGAAAAGGAAAGAAAGAAAGAAGTGAAAATGCATGAGCGCCTGTCAATCGTGGACATGTGGCATTCAGGCCAATGGTTGGGCTGCTGCATAAGCAAAAGTAATTATACCTAGACGAACGAAAATGCCCCAAGTTCGTCTCCCCGCGGGCCGCACTTTTTTTTTTAGACGTGACGTGTTCGGGCACAGAAAGGGAATGGATAGATTACTATATGAATTTTATATATGACGATGGTAGATAGGTAGGATCGGTGGGAAGATCGGGAGATGGGTATTTTAGGGCGGTAGATTCGGTACTATTTAGCAGCTACCTGATTATGTGATCCCATATACCTGAATTCGTATTTCATCAAGTCCTCCCTTTTTCCGATTTTAATATTGACGATGGAATATTGAATAGTAGTCAATATTTAGGTGAATGCATAAAATGCCCAGGTGCTATCTGGAGTGTTGAAACTTGAAAATGTTTAGGTAAGATAAGATTATGACTAATGCAGACGAATCCATGGATGGGTGCTGCACATTAAAAAAAAATTGCGGCGAAAAATAAAAGAAACGTTGTGTTCATTTTTGGTGGTGGAAGGTTGAATCAACGATTCGGTGGAAGCTATGGACAAGGCACCAGCTCGCAAACGTCACTTGGATGGGTCCCTCGATGGAAGGTAAAGTGGATGCCGGCATTAGGGAGTTCCAGAAAAAGAAAGTACCGAAGGTACTTACAGATATGCAGGGTATCACACCTAATATACTTGTACTCCCCGGTCTAAGCTTCGTATCTTTTCTTGGCGCGCCTTCCAGGTTGGCCCTTTTCGGAACGCATCTTCGAGCTTCCCTCAATTGTTCAGCGCGCTCAGTCTTCATCGGGATCCACTGTACTCACCTAAAATCTAGTAAATTTGACCCAAACAGTGGTGAAAGCTCCAGGTATTCTAGCGCTCTTTCCCTCCATTCATTTTAGGATTTAGCAACAGTCAGGCGAGCAAGTGCCCCAAGTGCCCTCCAACTTCTTTCCTTCCGGGGCTTTTCGCTTGCATCACTCTTACCCGTTGTTCTTGCCTTGCCTTGTGACTGGTGACTGAGAGCAAACGACATCAATCATCAACCTTCCAGTTTCCTCCAGCTCAACTTCTACTTTTTCCCATCTCCCCATAATCAACCAATTCCAACAAAACAACTTCACAATCCAACGGCGAATCCTTTTTTCTCACAATTCGCCTGCACTCATATCAACAAGCAATTCTATTTCTCCTTTGTTTTATTTAGACACCTGGTTTGTGTTTTTTTCTCCCTCTCCCGGTACCTTGCCAAACCGATCCCAAATCCAGTCCAGTCTCTTCTGCAGGGTCCGAACGTGAGCGCGCCTCGCGAAATCACCTGTCGTCGACTTTTATCTCCATAGCATCGTCATCACCATCACAACATAATCATCAACATTAACCCATTATTTCAACCAGCCTAAGTTCGACATACCCATCATCCGAACGTCGAGTCATCCGACCTAATCTCTCTATCAACAAATCCCAACGACTTCTCTCATTTCCATCTCCATATTTTTCCCAAAGCCGACATGCCAGGGAAAACGCCTCATTCAAACGGCAACGAGCCGGTTGAGAACGGTATTAGAAACAACCAGGATGTCGACATGACCGATGAGAAGTCATCGCTTAAGGGCAAGGGAAAGAAGGGCGTCAAAGAGGGCGAGGATATGACCGTCGTCGTTCCACCCTCAAAGACCACAAAGCAATCTTCTCAACCACCGCCGCCCGACGCCGATGGGGACGTCGCTATGGACGTAGATAAGCCCGAAGATCTCGAGGTCAAGGTCGACCCTATCACCCAGACCATTACAGGTATGGCTAATAGCATCATTCAAGTGAACCCTTGCATCATGTAATCTAATCCATTTTTTTCACTGCAGATATCAAGAGTAATTTCGCCCTCCTCGACCGCGCGGTAGCTCTATTTGATGCCAGGTTTTCCTTAAGGGCATTAAGATCCATCTCTTCCCTTCGGAAACGTCTCACCCCAGATATCCTCGCCCAGGTCATCGCCGAGACTTTCTCTCCTGCAAGCCCATCCGCCAACGTAGCCCAGAAGCTTCTGATTGCTATCGGAAAGCAAGACATCCCTCTGGGTCGACAGTCAGGTGCCGAGATGGAGATCGACAGTGAACCGAAGGCGGCGGCTAAGAATGCTCCCAAGAAGGAGAGCAAGGAGGCCATCCCCGAGACTGACATCTTCCTGAGCATCTTAGTTCAAGTCTACCTGTTCGACTCGAAGCAGTACCAGTTGGGCGCTGACTTCTCCAAATATCTCTCAGAGCGCATCCAATCTCTGAACCGCCGGACACTAGACTCGCTCTCTGCCAAGGTTTACTTTTACTTCTCTCTGTTCTGCGAGCAGCTTGCCCCTCTGCCCCCGTCTCCTCAGTCTCCGATTGTTGCGATCCGCCCGATTCTGTTGACTGCTCTCCGGACTGCCGTGCTGCGAAAGGACATTGACATACAGGCCTCGGTCATCGTGCTCCTTCTCCGAAGTTATCTTCTAACCTCCCACATCTCTCAAGCCGATCTCCTTGTATCGCATACCCAGTTCCCTGAGAATGCTTCCAATAATCAAGTTGCACGCTTCCTTTACTACCTCGGTCGGATCCGGGCCATTCAGTTGCGCTACACTGAGGCACACGAGCATTTGACGGCAGCCACGCGGAAAGCGCCGGCAAGCTCCTGCGCTCTAGGATTTGCGCAAACCGCGACGAAACTCTTGCTCGTCGTGGAGCTGCTTATGGGTGATATCCCTGAGCGTGCTACCTTCCGCGCCCCCAGCATGGAGCAAGCCCTCCACCCATACTTCTTACTCGTGCAGGCCGTGCGAGTAGGTAACCTGGAGGATTTCGAGTTGACAATCACTGATCATGCCGATACTTTCCGCCGTGATGGAACGTACTCGCTTATCCTGCGCCTTCGCCAGAACGTCATCAAGACGGGTATCCGCATGATGAGCTTGAGCTACAGCCGTATCTCACTACGCGACATCTGCATCCGTCTACATCTTGGCAGCGAGGAGAGCGCCGAGTACATTGTCGCAAAGGCAATCCGTGACGGTGTCATCGAGGCGACGCTAGATCGGGAGCGAGGTTTCATGAAGAGCAAGGAGGTCGGTGATGTGTACGCCACTCGGGAACCCGGAGAGGCGTTCCATGATCGTATCCGAGCCTGTCTAGCGCTACACGATGAAAGCGTCAAGGTATGTTCTCATCTCCACCTAATCCTTAAGTTGGCTTCAGGACTAACATATCTTTTCTTCCACAGGCCATGCGCTTCCCAATGAACCAGCACCGCCTCGAGCTGAAGAATGCACAAGAGGCACGAGAGCGAGAACGCGAGATGGCGAAGGAGATACAAGAAGGAGATCTGGACGAAGACGACCTCGGTGGAGATTTCGAGGGCATGTAACATAATTCGAACCTGTGTATTCTGAAACGGGAGGATTCATCGGCGCTTGCTTTTTGCCCCTACCAGCTCATAATAATGGTATGGGAGGCGGAAGGCTTCTCACAATCGGTGATAAGTTGTAGTTTGCGAACAGAGAGAAGTTGAGAGGGTGCATATGGCGCAGCCAACTTTATAAACAACGTCATTAAGGCCTCATTGTAATAGATAACGGCAGAGAGAAGAGATCCCTTTTTCGGCTACTACTTGATTAACTGGTTTCGCTGGGCACGGGAAGCGTGGTTTGGCTCTTTCGGCATTTTTGACATCACATCGATCCCATTATCCATCGTCCGGCTGGCTAGGAACTTACCCCTCGTCTTTTTTTCCCTTGAAGTACATCTGTACGCAATTGATGATCCTACTGCTGTTGTTATGCTATACGATCTGTTTCATGTGGCGGTGAGGGCTTCGCTCGATTTAGTGTTGTGTGGTGTGTGGCGTCTAGCTTTGCTTTTGTAGATATGCCTTGATTTTTGTAGGATGTCATGGCCAGAGTTTATTCGTAAATGTTATAAATATGAGTGAGGACCATCTTCGGTTGATAGAGCTAGGTATCTACATAAGACGGTGAGAGAGTCGTTGATATGGTGCCAGAGGTACATTGGTACCTTGGAAGATTTCGCGATAGCCGAGTGAAGATGGTGAAATCCATTGAAGCTGCTTCCAAGGTTGTATGCCCCCACCGAGTTACTCACCTAAAGTTTTGTCAAGGCTGGTTAGCTTGGTCATGCTCAAGGGGGTCACGTGGGGTACATTTTTTTGAACCTTGTTAGCTCCGCATGCGCGATCGAAGCTTCAATTGAACATTGAATCTTCCTTATTACGTAATCGTTCCAGATTTGGGTGAACCTTGTCTGCTTGTCTTGACTCTTTCCAACTTCCAATTCAACAAATAAATTTTAGTCGCCCTCTGCATACTTATGCAAAAATTTTGCGAGTGAAGATCATATTAAATCTCCGATGAAGACGTAAAACTTGAACCGTCGAAAGTGAGAACGATTCGAAAGATGCCGCCACCGAAGCGCAAGAGGCCCCTCGACGAGCCGCCTCCCCGTCGCGCGACGAGAAGACATCCCGGCAGCACGGACGAGCCGGAACGACAGCTGAGAAGCGGTCGCGTACGTGCTGTATCGATCGAGAAGCACGCTCCTGCGCGCGCGGAGGTCTTGGCCGCGAAGAGCGCGAGGGGCGACGCGCCGAGGAGGCCAGGGAGGCCACCCGGAAAAAAGGGGACTGCTGCTACGGAGAGGGTGTTGAAGGAGAATATACAACCTGAGAACCATGATGATGAGGATGATGAAGAAGAGCTGGACACAGTTGAATTGCTGAGACACTCGTCGCCAGATCCAATTCGAATAACCTCGGAAACGCCACCTCCACAGACGAGACCTACTCCCCCGCGTAAGTCTTCGCTACAACACCAACAACCGACCCGTCAGACACATACAGCTCCAACCGAGAAAACCTCAACACCGAAACGTCCTCTCTCCTCCGCGGACAAGCCGCTCAAACCACCGCCTACGCCGCGCTCGGATCGCAATATCGATAAGGTTGTGTTGGGGAACATATGCTTCAAGGCGTGGTATCCGTCCTACTATGGGAAGGACGTACTCGGCGACATATCGAACCCCAACAACAACAACAATGTAGGCGGCAAAGACAGGGACAGAGAGGGCGGAGGAAAGATAGGCGGAAGGATAGGAGGCGGCAAGAGAGCCCCACCGCCCATGCTCGATCGTCTGTATGTGTGCCCGTGCTGCTTCAAGTACAGCAGGGAGTTGGTCGCGTGGTGGGAGCATGTCAGATGCTGCGAGAAGACGTTCGAGATACCTGGAAGGAAGGTGTATACCCATCCCAAGGGCTCAAGGACGGTGAAGATCCCCATAGCCGCTGAGGGTTCAGAGAGGCCAAAGGGGAGGGGAAGGAGGAGGAGTGACGCATGTGCCAATAATGTCTCGATTATTGAAGAGACAGTTCACGACGAGGGCGAGTGGAGTGTGTGGGAGGTTGATGGGGAGAAAGATAGAGTAAGTCAAGTCGGTTCCTGCCTACGGTCTTAAAAGATCTATTTGGGTTTGGCGCTGACTTATTGGTTCGCAGCTGTTCTGCCAGAACATGTCCCTGTTCGCGAAGCTATTCCTAGATAACAAATCGGTCTTCTTCGACGTTACGGGGTTTAACTACTTTCTCCTCGTCTACACGCCGCCTCCGCCTCCGTCATCATCCGGCACACAGCCACATACCTCTTCCACGACAGCGGAGTCGATGCTGCAACCTCTTTCTCCCCCTCATACCCTCCCATCGCCAACGAATACTACCGATTCCCAACACCCCCCGACGCTAGAGAACAGGCCGCAGGTGGTGGGCTTCTTCTCGAAGGAGAAGCTGAGCTGGGACAACAACAATCTCGCCTGCATCCTCGTCTTCCCGCCGTGGCAGCGCAAGGGCCTCGGCGCCCTGCTCATGGGCGTCTCGTACGAGATCTCCCGCCGCGAGGGCATCCTCGGCGGGCCCGAGAAGCCGATCTCGGAGCTAGGCCGAAAGGGGTATAAGCGCTTCTGGGCAGGCGAGATCGCGCGGTGGCTGCTGGACCTCGAGCTGCCGGGGGCGGGACAGGACGACGACGACGACGATGATGATAAAGGGGCGGAGAAGGAGACCCGGATCACCGTCGACCAGTGCTCCAAGGCCACCTGGATAGTGCCGGAGGACTGCCTCGCCGTGCTCAGGGAGATGGGGCTCGCGGAGGACGCGGGGATGGGAGTGGCCGACACGGCTGCCGATGAGGTTGAGAAGGCGGGCGAAGGTGACGGTGATGGCGGGGAGGAAGGCGAGACGAATAAGATGTCCGAGTTGGTCCATAGGGTCAAGGTCGACAAACAGGCGGTCAGGCGCTGGGTCGAGAGCAACAGGATCGGACTCACGCGCGCGTGCGATCCGGACGGGTTCGTGGAGGGGTATGCTGTTCGGGAGGCGGAGGGGGAGGAGGTTGATGAGGGGTAGGTTGTTAAGAGTGGATGTTGGTAGATAGGCTGACACACAGAGAGGTGTAGGTCAAGATGAGATACCCCGTGGCCTTTATTGGCTGCTTGTTTGCTTGGCTTGATATTTAAGCGAATTGTCTTTTTTTATTGGCGTGGTGTTTATGGTTGCAGGTGATTATCTACTTAGCCCTTAGAGCTCTTGTAGATCTTGAGTGTAGATAGCTATGTTAAGCTATGAGTGTTGGTTGCCTAGACTTTGTACAGCACGTAGTTTCGAGATTGTGCCAAATCTATATGTGGGTATCAATAAAGCCTTGTGAGACGGTTGCCCCTTTCTTGTACGAGGTAACACATAATATCGGGTTGGGTCTTTTATCTGGCTTATAAGCATTGGCTTTACCTCGACTAAATTTACTCAAGATGGATATATATATATGTGTGTGTGTGTGTGTGTGTGTGTGAATTAGTCTAGTATTGTCAGAATAGGATCAAGGAATCAAACAAAAGCTGCGGTTCTAGTTCTACCTTATAGGTATTTGTATGATTACTCCGTCTACAGGATCCTTGGGTTGGGGGAATCGTATAACCTAACTCCTTCCGATTACACCAACATGAATTCTCTTGAGATAGTCTCAACATGATCATGGCCCAATCTAGTTCGTCGTATTTTACATCGTGGTAATAGGATTGTTTCGTAGTATTTAGTACTATAACGTCTAGTTCAAGTAAATGGAGTAAAGAGAAAGTTCTGACCCCCTTATTATAGTAAGTACAATGACTGCCAAAATGCAAACTATTTTTTAAGTTTCTCTTTGTACTATGTCCTCCTTATCCTCGTTATACTCCTATCTTATAGTCAGAGACTTGAGCTTATCATACGTTGGTGTAATTACTATGGGAAAAAACCTAGCGTCCTGTTCCATATTAACTAGTTACCCCTGACTCGGTTCCTAGTCACAAGTAGCAAGACTATAGTATCTCTATCTACCCATTAAAGCTCATCTCCCTAAATTATTCATAACATCCAGAAAACGGTCGTAACATCGAATTCATAAACAACTCGAAACTTAGACACAAACTTATAGCATTGACTTTTGTCAGCATCTAGATCTTCCGGTTTGCCCTAACATGCAATTTTATCTAAATTTCATCATCACATAATTCCAAGAGCTTCAAAACGTAAGTCACAACATAGCACCAACAGTCATGATATCGTATTGAGAAAGGTAAAAAGAGGAGCACTGAATTTCATAAGTCATATCGACCTGATACAAGACATAACGTACTCATAACGAAAAAGAAGACCCTAGAAACCAAAACCGAAATCGTCAAAAAATAGGTATATATAAATCATCCCTTCCATGCATCCAATCATAATCCAACCGTTTCAAAAAAGACCTCCCAACTCTATCGCTTGCTCACTTGCTCATTCTCTCATAACCAAGAAGAAAACAAATTGCCATCCCAATGCTGTGTCCTTTTAGATATATGCAATATGCTGATTGTCCCGCCTGCCTTCATATGAGGGGTCGTTAATGCGTGCTCTCCCTTTTGCCTGTTGCTTTTTGTATCCACGTGGTGCTGTTTGCCTTAAAAAATCATCTCCGCGGCACGAGGCCTTACTCGGAACCGAGTCCCCTAATATTGGTATTCAGAGCCGTACTTCGGCCGATGCTTCCCATCGAACTCGTTCACGACCTTGCGATAGCGCCCTATCATGGATGGGGCGTGACTACTACGCGAGCTCTGACGATGCGATCTTCTGCTACGCTCATCGTCGTCGATGCAGCTGATGCTATCGCTGGGAGCGAGACTCGCCACGTCGTCGTCGTCCCAGTCCTCCCAGCTGGCCTTGCTCTCTCGCGCCGAGACGTAACTGTTGGCGCGGCTGCGGCCTGATCGCTCTACGGCAGAGGGTGGGGGCCGGACTGTGCTGACGGACCTTGCGGTACGTGCCGAGACGTAGGTCTCGGCTTCGGCAGGTCGTGGCACCCTCTGTCTTGAGCTATCGCGGCTGCTCCGATGGGTGCTCTCGGCCCTGTACTTGGAGGGCGACATGCTTGGCGATGCCGTATACTTCGACGCCGCGTAGCTGCGCCGATCTTCTTCGCCCATCTGACTGCGGTACTCCGTCTCCATCAGAAGCCTCTGGCCGGCGGCGTTTCTCGATCCGGTGTTGCTTATGTATTCTACATCAGCGAGCATGTGTGGGCGTCTAGTTGAGCCAGCCTCGCTGCTACGACGGTTTAGACTGCCTGCGCCGTAGTGACTTGAACGTCCGTCGTCGATGTCCTCCAGTACCCTACTCCTCGCCGCCGGAGCTTCAATCTGAGCGTATCGCGCCCCGTAACTTGGCGGTGGGTACTTCTTAGACGGCGAGCTCTCAACGTACGCGGGCCGACTGTTAGCCGGGTCTGAATACGACGCGCGCCGTTGAAACGGATTCGGCGACTCGTATTCCTGATACGAACTCGGCTGGCGGTCACGGCTCATCATGGCGTATGTCAATGCACCGCCCACGGCAACACCAACAGCTGTAGCTCCTAGAATGGAGCTAAAGCCAGAATTACTACTTGCACCTCTTGCGGTCTCGCGCGGCGTAGTCTCCATAGGTGAAGTAATGGTGCTTCGCCGCATCATGGTCCGAGGCTCCCGTGGTGAGAGAGAGCTCACCGTTGAGCCTCTATGTTTGGAAGAGTATCCATCGCCTGAATAGACAACTTCTATTCTGTTTCCATCGTAGTCTGTGATTTCAGCTCGGCTTTTGCCATCCCAATCAACTACAAGATCGGGATCAGCCCGCAGGGCTGCGGCCCTGAAAGCAGAGATGACAGACGGTGATTGGGCCGAAAGGACTACCCGTGAAGGCCTTATCGGTGTACCGGTAAAAACCCTCTTGACTTCCAGGACCGCCTTCGGCGAAGAAGAGGTGGTATCGCCGAATACTATAGAGGATGCATTGGCTGACATGTACCGAAGTTTGAGCGGTTGGGTAATGGCGGAGTAGAATGAAGCTGCAGATGGGAGGTCTCTGACTTCCACGAACGGCACAGCCTGCTGCATAACTGATGATGTTCGTGTATGTATATATATATGTGTATATATATGGAAGAATCGCTCTGAATGATGGAAATTGGAATGGGAAGTGCAAATGAAGATGGGATATAATTGAATTGAAATTGTATTTGTGAAGATTGAGACTCAAGATGATGAGACTGGTTTAAAGATAAAAAACAGATAAACACAAGACTCTCCTGAACTTGTATTGTTGTAGATCTGGAAGGTTGAGACTGGAGATGAAGGCATAAAAAGGAGGGACGCCAGCTACGTAGATACACGTGTAACGGGGATGTAACTGGGACTGGGGGCTCATGGGCTCATGGGCTCATGTGAAAGTTGGCCCAAGCTTTAGGGGAGGTGGGGAAAATGGTCAAATACGTGTACTAAGTACTTTGGACTATGACGGCAATGTCCACTTTCCAGCTTGCGGGTTGGTTGAAACTTTCAACCCTTGGAACCCAACCTGGCCAACTTGGGACCTAAACTTCCCAGACTTTTGAACACCGCCTGGCTCGGACCTGCTGGACGGCTTGGACTTGGTCAAAATACCATACACGATAGAAAGATCCTGGAAAATTATTATCAATATGTATCTAGGTATTTACAATAAATTCATGGGAATTGTGATGATTATTAATAGTATACAGATCCGTACCTATGATGTCGTTTTTACCATTGTATGATATGTATCTAGGTACATATATCCGTGGGATATCTGGATATCTGGGGGTTTAACTCACGTGATGTGAATACCTACACTTTTGTTTTCAAATATTTGAGCGGTGAGATCACCTGATCCATAGATAACGACTGGAGAGTATCGGAGAATTCTGAAGCCGAATACAGGTCCAATGGTCCAATGGATCCCGAGCCCTGGTCATCGAGACAAAAAGAGGTTTCTCGTCATCTCGCTTCAACGAGCATTGGTTCAACACATAGGTAATTCTGACATGTAGGAGATCAACGTGCATACCGCTTGATATGCACTGCAGAAGATAAAATCCCACTGGTTGAAGTCTTTCATCCAAACTCATGTGGACATGTTTCGTAGCAGTAGGTCGGCATAATCAAATTTCATCGTATCGTTGATATTCATATTCTCAGTGGTCAAAGTGATGGGAATCCCTTACTTTTCAATCAAAACGGCATCCTAAGGCAATGAGGCTTAAAAGAAACGATCCCGGTGATGGCTGCATGCTTCGCAGCTGACTGGCCCGAAAAAAACTTTTACTTTTTTTTCTCGCTTCTTGGGACCCACATACGGTCTCTCATTCCTCATTTCCCGGACTCCTGGGAAGTTCCCAACGGAAATTGGATAACTGCAAGCATGCGCTGTAAAAGATCAAGTGATTGGAAAGGAGCGAAAGCTCAGAAAAAAAGCCTGGGCTGTCAGCTCTTTTTCGGTGATCGTCGGGAAAATCAAAGTGTCCGTGGATTTGGTCCTATTGGTCCATGATCCATAAGTCCAAAAATAAAGGTTAGATCGAAGCCGAGCTGCACGCAGCAAAGGCAGATAACCGGACAAGAGGCAGCAAGGAACTGTCTTTCGTGCAGCCGCGTTTCGGGTGGGAGCAGTGGAAGCTTCGGAGCGGTGTTGAGTGCCTAAGTGGTATTGGGAGAGAGCTCTTTTCAATGTTGTGCCTGCTTAGTGAGCTTAGACTAGGGTAGGTAGAGGTACCTAACTTAACCTAACACCAAGGACCGAGCTCCTCCTTGACCGACTAAGAGGATGCCAGGAAGCTAGGAAATCCAGGAAGCTACTTCTCAGAAGAAAAAACCCATGAGATGGGATCGCGGGAATTTCTCAGAAAGTACTATGGAAATTGGAAAATCCAAAAGGCATTGTGGCATTGTTGTGTGAAGTTCCTTCCTTCCGGAACCCGAGGGTGCATCGCGCTTTTTATCTTTTCTCTGCTCCGTCTCCTGCCTGTTTGCTGTGCTTCCCTGAGCTCCACCCACGTGTTTCTTGAGGTCTCAAGTGTTAACGATGACTCCTGGTGGGGCCTCTAGTGGGGGTCACTCTGGAACATAATATTTCTATTTTCATTTTTTTTTTTCAAGTGATGTTGTACAAGCTGTAGGTGTGTAAGACTTTAATATAAAACAAAACACAAAAAGAAAAAAGTCATAAAAATTTATTCACTTAGAAAGATCGTTCGAAAGATCGATTAGATAGATTTGTACATGGTAAAGTTAAAATGGAGCATTCAGATCCCCAGGTTATGTTGAAAACTCGCACGGAAGTCATGGAGCATGGAGCATGAAGCTTGCCAAGATGGCAACAAAAAAGCCTCATAGGGTTTTGAATAAAATAAGCTCGGGATGCTGTTATGGGAGGGCCCGGTATTCCCCGAGTACGGCGGTTCGTTTTACCAACCCATCAAAAATTATCGTCAGCCTTGTCCTATTTAGGTAGCCTCCACCACATAGTAAAAATTTCTCAGAAGCTTTGATCACCTTTAGGCTTAGCGTTACACTCATCATCCACCATCTTGTGGGTTTCGAGTCGTGGTCTATGCTTGGTTACTTTGGCCGTCTCTCTCTCGTCACCTACCCAAGAAACTTCCCAAGGGCCGACACAATACCGACTGCCAGGTGACTGCACTCCCCAAGGTACCCGGCAACACTAGCGACCTCCAGGGCTTGCTCCTCTCGATTCTTCCGAAGCTCTCCCTTCTTTTCTTCCTTTCCACACACACCAGTCAGCAAGCTTGATTTTTCTCTCTGCCCGACTTTGAACAGCTCTCCCATCTTTTTTTTCTCATCAGCCATCTTGTCTTTTCAATCGACACCTCTCCCCTCCATAACATCCACGTCAATCACAATGGCCTCCGCTCGTGTTGTCGCCTCCCGACTCGCCTCGTCCATGGGCACCAAGGTCGCTCGACCTGCCATGCGAGCTCAATTGACCACCGTCGCTGCCAAGCGAACCATCAGTATGTTTTTTTTTCATCATCCATCAATTCGCTCAATTGTCAATTGATATAAATATAAACGACATCAATTGTGTCACATCAATGGTCGATGCGATGCCCTTGACGTAAAATAAAACAAAAAAAATATTGTGCGCCAGCTGACATGTTCCCCTCTCAGGCAACGCCAGTCCTTTCCAGACCATGAAGCGCCAGCAAGCATCGAAGATCCTAAGCGCTACCTCCCGACAGGCATTCCAGACCACCCCTCGCCGAGCGTACTCTTCTGAGATCGCCCAGGCCATGGTCGAGGTTTCAAAGAACTTGGGTATGGGTTCGGCTGCTATCGGTCTGACCGGTGCTGGTATCGGTATCGGTCTCGTCTTCGCCGCCCTCCTCAACGGTGTTGCCCGCAACCCTGCTCTCCGTGGACAGCTGTTCTCCTACGCCATTCTCGGATTCGCCTTCGTCGAGGCCATCGGTCTTTTCGATCTCATGGTTGCCCTCATGGCTAAGTTCGTAAGTGTTTATCCGAAAATCCCGCAAATAGGATTTGAACAAAATACTAATTCTCAACACCAGACTTAAGCAACTTTACCTCCATACTTACGGAGGCTGGGATTCACACTACGATCATGAACGTGTGGAAGAGCAAATCTGGATTGTGAAGGATTGCACAACATCGATGGTGCCACGCCCTTTCACCGTGTTCAATAGGAGAACCAGCATTAGAGTAATAGAGGTCATTAGACTCCCGTGGATAGAAGGGGGGAAAACCTTTAGGAGGGGGAGGCATCGCATTGCATTCATGACATGTAAAGATGGGAGAAAAATCAAAGCCAACCCTCCGGACGGCACCTGTAAAATACAAAACGCAACGCAACGCAACGCACCATCTTCACCAAACTCAAGCTCCTCTTTTTTCCCCCTTGTATTTCATGCGAATGATGACTTGAGCAAGATGAAACTAAAAAATATCCGAGGCTCATTAAGTTCCTGTAAACTAAGATCTCAAGAAATTCCACTCACCAATGACCAAATGTATCTGTCCCGTAAAATCGTGAACGGGAGATACGGCCGGAGGAGCAGGGCCCTAGATCACTTGACCAAACCCGTGATTTGCGCGGTTTTCCCGCTTGGAAAGTGCACACGCAGAACGTAACCCACTAATATTTTTGACCTAGCGTTGGTACTCCTCACGAAGTAACAACCACTAGATCAAATAGACAGGCTACCCTAGACTAACACTGCACAACTTGTGCGATTTGTGCAGCGCATAGCTCGACTAGGCCCACTTAGCGGTTTCTCGTCGTACTCCTTCCTTGGACGAGTATCCACTACATCTCCATGTTTCCGATAGCTGCCAATCATAATAAGTAATTGGATAGCGTGTGGACTCTGACTGGGGAATAAAGGGGGAACGAAGCCAACTAAATCACTTGTTCGGTCCGGAGTTTGGGGGAGGGGGAGAGAGATAAATCGATCTCACCCGACTAGCTGCTTCGGGTAGGTAGAGAGCATGAGGTCAGATTGACAGGATGATAGGTTAAAGATAGAGTTAGAGTTAAAGTCTGTGTGTGACGGTGGACCAGCCTAGGACCAACATGGGATGGTCATGCTTAGACCAGACCAACTGTAAGTATATGTTACTAGCAGGCTCTCCCATGTGGAAAAAGAAACTTCTTCTTTACCTAAGTGAACCCGATTTCTTGGACTTCCAGCCGGTTCATGTCGATGGTGCCTCCATGACAACGATATCCTACCCGAGAATATGCCTGATAGTCTTCTGTAGAGATATCACATTGTCGTACATGGATTTGAGAAATCAGTCACTATAACCATTATCCACATCCACACTCACACCAGGAGGAGGGACAAGATGCCAGATGAGACGTCGAACAGCCTCCCGAAAGTTATTGTTGGCCGATGAAGGGGCTTGGGTCGAACCGACAAGACGTTCAAGACGACATGACTAGACATCGACATAACTTCCTTTCGCATGGACCTCAAGTGCCTTTTGACGACAGCGCTGACTTCGTTCGGTCATAAGTATCAGTGACAAGACGAGGCATAGCTGTATCAACTCCCGACGATAACGACCAGGTGACTCCGATCCTTAGTGCGTCCAGCCGCTCGTGAGTTTCTCTTTGGACCTCGCCGCGATAGAAAAGCCATCGAAGATGTTAGAAATAGGTCGCGAAGATTGAAGGACACACCAACTGCATCCTATACGGCATCGAGGTAGTGAGCTTGGAAATGTCGCAGAAACAGAAACCGAGTAAACATAGGATTGGCGCCCGCATCGATGATGTGATGGAGTCGACTTGCTGCCTAATTCGTTTCCTTAAATTGGGCCATCCCATTCCCGGCTACCGTTCAACACCCTCATGTGAGAGAAGATCTCTATGAGACCCTAGCACAATCAATCTGGTTGTTATGTCGATTGAGAAGTTGTGTCTATCTTGATTGATGTACCATAGTCCGAGAAGTCCTTCTCGACACTGATATTGCGGGGGCATCGATTTGGACTGCTGGTCCAAAGTTGCCCTGGGGGCAATTTCGAGAGGGTGCAATGAAATTGCGAGAGCACCTAGCAGCGATGGTGCTCTAATTCCTTGGCACATTTTCCTTTGATCAGATTGTCCTGGACATCTGGTCTAAACCAGACTCGGGAGACTCATTGAGAATTACCCTAGCCTGGGAAATATATGCTGCTGACCGAATTCCGTGAGCCAAGAGCACCCATTGACTGGACCGCTTGATCGCTCACGCTAGCAGACCGACGAGTGCCACTTGACTCCGCTGCTTCATGGGAAATCTAGGTAGGAAGATTTGAGCTGCATTTCCTTGGATGCCATGCTCGTTCTACATGAACAAAGGACGCAGCCCCGAGCCTAAAATTAGGCCCCGAGCCAAATGAAAATGCCGCGTCTTAATACGCAAACGTGTAAGGTAATCTGATTCCTAGAGAAGGCCGCGAGCTTATCAACCACTACCCAAATGAGTGGTTGGCTCTCAATGGTGACAATTCGCCCCAGGAGATGTTCCTTAACCTCTCCGAGAGCATGAAGGTGAAGAGAAGGGAGAGCAAGAAAGAGAAGCAAACGATATAGGTTGGAATGAGGTCAAAATAAGAGTTGCAAGGGGAAACATTGTACGTCGAGACTCGTCGCCCTTGGAATGGCCTGTTGCTTTCCTCCTTTTCCCCTCACAAATCACATGACAACCTTCCTCTTCAATAAGACGAATACTACCCCAGATTTTCCCCCAGACCAAACCCCGGACTTACTTCCCCGCGTTTCTTATTCGTCCATGTATCGCCGCTATGCCTCTTTCATCTTTGTTTTAATCATGGAAGCAAGACGTTGGCAGTAAGGGAGTCGTCAGCATGGGCGTTACCTGCATTCCGTACCCTTCTTAGAATTGGGGTAAGGAGGCAGTGTATGAAGCCTGCATGCTGGCCACTACTAACCCTGTCTTTAATGCGCATTGTTTCGGTATTATCAACAGTTCGTCATTGAGACGCCACAGGCCGTGTCTTGAGAGATTTGCTTATGTTAAACTGATCCATGCTTTCGAGCTTCTGCGGAACGCTACACCACTATCATGTGGTAACGATGTTACTCATATTACAGTCAGCATCGTAACCGAGTTATTCGACCCGATAGCTCGCAACCTGTACGATACGAGTACCTTCTACGTCGTCGAATCTTAAAGTAAAGACGTTTCACGTATTTAATAGGGAGCTGATCATGCGAAAGATCTGCATTTTATAATTCATAGTCATATCGAACTATCTCTCGAACTGAGATTTGTGACAAATACCACCAACTGAAAGGATCGATGATATCTTAATCACATCTCCGCCGGCCAATATTTCCGCAGAACTATGTTCGACTGAGCAGTTCCATGCTAGACTATGTCTCCTTAAGCTCTCCACTAATCTCGACCGATGTTGTCGAAGATGTGTGTCGGAAATCTGCTCAAGTATTAGCTTATGTATGCCTGTGTGCTTTCCTATCTCGCAGGAGACCAATTTACCTGATGAGCTTATTTGTTCCCATATCCCAAGCATCATTAACCGCGCGAGAGCGGCCACCAGGGATCAGAGCCATGACGGGGGTAGGCCCACTCTCGAGTCGGAGGATAGTTGGCTGGATCCTCCTCCGGAAAGTCTTCTTGGACTTGGTCGCCGTCGTCATCGTCAACGTTTCCGAACCACGGCTCCACTGGGGAAATCGGCTCGGGTTCGGGGAACATGATACGGAACAACTCGGCGGTAAATATCTTGTACCACCAAGGGAACACGGAAGGTCGGACTAGCTGGCCGCGCTCCGGGCGCAGAGCCGTGTGCTGGCCGTGGACTGCGACAACAGGAGTCAGTGATTACTTCAAACAAAAAGTTTCGGGTGTTCAAACATGTCTCAGCAGCAATTATTTCCCAGTGAGCTCAACTAGAAAGTACTGGCTTCTGAGGCAAGTTGGAAGAGGAAAAAGGGAATTCTCGATTTTACTTACTTCGGATGCGCAGCACGCCGTTGGTCAGTCCAGGCGGGAAGAAGTTGTCGGGGTCGCCAGGCGCCCAGATGTCAGGGTCGAAGATGAGAATGTTGGGGCGGTCGGCTCCCCAGAGGAATTCGCGCCACTCGTCATTGATCATCAAAGGCGGTCGTCTGGTTGGCCTGTGAGGACCGAAGTACGACAGGACGCTTGGGACGTCTTGTCGCGGCATGGTGCTGGTGCTGCGATGGTGATGAGGTGAATTAGGATGAGGCGAAGAGTGAGGTGGAGGAGGTATAGGTTTAGGAAGATGAGGTTGTAATTGTTGAGAAAGAGGTTGTAAGAGTTGAACTGGAGTTTGTGATCTTGTAGAGGAGTGGGGGTTAAAATCTCTGCATCGCCATGGTTGCTGTCGCCTTGAGCTGGAGTCTTTTCCCTTCCGGAATTGCTTTGGCTTGAAGCCTAAGGCACAGTTTGGGTACTTCCTTGAGCGCTGGCCACTTCTTCAAGGTTGTTGTGGTCTTGTTGAGCGGGAGCCGCCTCCTCCTTGTCGTTACTCCTGCCTTGAACAACAGCCGTTTGACTCTTCCTCGTTGACAAGACCTCAACGTCACCATTACCGATTGTATCGTTGGCAGGTACTACTGAATCAGCATCACGATTTTCTGTCGTCGTGGGCTGGATGTCGTGATCCTCAGTCGCGGGGACATCGTCTTGTTTCGTTGTGTTACACTCAGGGGTATAGCTTTTCGGGGACAGTGTCCTCACATTGGTGTCAAAATCAGTCACTTGAAATACGACGTCCTCTTTGTCCCCAAAGTCGAGCCGCCGAATTTGCTTGTCCTCCGAAGGTCTCTCCTGCCTCTGGGTGTTTGCTTTCATCCATGTCCATACCCGCCTTGGGTGTGAATGCCTTGAGCTTAAAGGCGAGAGCTCTTGCCGCGGAAGCCGAAACATAGCAAGAATCGGAGCGGTAAGATCCTTAACTAGTAGAAAATCGGAATCCCCTTTAAGGCGAGTGCTCGCGGGGCACTCCAGGGAGGGTAGCTAGAAGCTTGATTTACGCGGTGAATGTGAGGCAAGTATGAATGTCCTCCTTTGTGCTCTCTAAGAAGTCTTATTCAGGGGCATATAAATGAGTTAGTTTCACTTTAGTGTAGCTTCTTAACGAGAATGAAAAAAAGTCTATTTAGTTATGTCTATCTTGGCCGATGGAGAGAAAGAGTGGCAGCTGCTAAGCCAAGAAAAAAATAATCACACATTGACTTCATTTTTATAGTCAAGCTTCTAACTTAAAGTCACAGCTGGTCTTGTTCTTGGTACTAAGTTCAAATGGTGGAAGACTGTTTGCTGAATATTGTTAACTATGACGCATAGTTGCGCAAAAGTTGTGAATACAAAATTTCTTATATTTAAACTAGAGACTTGTGATCTGGCAAGACACAAATGTAGAGGTGGATGGATAAGTGCTAAACTTCTAGATTAGTGGTTCATTCATTCGAGGTTAATAGAAATGTTGATACTTTCGGATTGGACGAAAAGCGCTTGAGACTTGACTACATCGTGCTAAGACTACAACCTTCGAGTTTAGCTTTAGTGCTATGGAAACAACACTTCATGGATTCTTCGTTTTGCTAGATGTTGGATTTGTATGCCACTTAAGAGTTTGCATGTAGACAACTGGCTGGCCTGTTGGCTGCAAACACCATGCTCAGCCTCTGCCAAGGGATAAGTAGGTAATATCCAAGGGCCTTAATTGTAGTTGGGAAACAGCCCCGACCTGCATGTGCCATCAAGCTGGGTAAGATACCGAGTCGCTCATGTGACGGGGCGGGGACGGATATCATCCAATTTCAAGCGTTATAAATCTTCAAAACCTATTAAGCAATATGCCTCGTAAATAACCTTTGACCATACCAGCCTATATGCAGTGGTGCTCGCGTTCTCGCTAAGCACAAACCCTTTCCAAAGCGCTCTCACTGATCTAACAATCCTCCTTGTCTAAGTCCTGCCGGACATCTAATAGAAACCAGAGGAAAAAGCCTCCCCTCCAAAAACCACCCCCCCCCCAAAAAAAAAAAAAAAACCAACGGTCTAAGTTCAAGCATATCCCAACTTCCAGAATGTCTCCAAGTTAGCTTTCGTGTCGTCGTCCACGTAGTCGTGGTGCGGGCGCAGCGTGACCTTGTCGCCGTGGATCTCGGCCACGGTGCCGCTGATCGTGGGGTCCCCGACGAGCTGCGAGATGCCCCTGATGAGCGTCGAGTGCGGCGTTATGATCATCTCCTCAAAGAGAGCTTTGGAGGGGGTGATGTTGGTCTCTTGTTTTCCCATTAGCTCGGTTTAGTGACGTGGTGTGTTATTTTGGGGGAGGAAGAAGGGGAGAGCTGTCGAGTTAGGGGTGGAGAATAAACATACCTAATACCGCGGGCGCTAAGGCGTTGATCTGGATGTGCACCTTGTCCAGGACTCGGTCGAGGGAGCGGACGAGCCCGATGATGCCGGCCTTGGAAGCGGAGTACACGGGTGCTGTGGGGAAGGGGTATATCCCCGCGTTCGACGCCGTGCAGATGATGCAACCCCGCGATCCTGTCACTGGGTCCGGCGTGTTCTTCTTGATGTAATGTGTGCCGAGTTTTACAGCTATCGCGTACAAATTAGTAAAAAAAAAAATAGGGATTTGCCACGAGACTTTGGAACTCACTGTATATTATGCCCGTCAGATTGACCTCCAGCACCCTCAACCTAGGCTGGCTGGGCTCCTCCTCGTCGACGAGAGTCAGGCTGCTGACGCCCTGTTCGGAGATGCCGGCGTTGGCCATGACGATGTCGACGCGACCTTCCTTCTCGTACACCTCGCGGAAGGCCGTGGCTTGGCTGTCCCAGGACGTGACGTTGCAGAACTTGAAGTGCACCGTGTCCGGGTGCTTCGCCGTCAGCTCGGCGGCGGCCTTGTGCCCCGCCTGCGTGTTCACGTCGAAGATGGTGACGGTGTGCCCCTGCGACGCGAAGTGCTCCACCATGGAGAGACCGAGGCCGCTGGCGCCGCCCGTCACGACGACGCTGAGGCGTTTTGTGCTGCCGTTCATTGCGGTGGTGTGGTGTGAATTAGGGGTAAAGTGAGTTGGTTGTAAGACTGGAAGTGTAAGTCACGATGACTTGGAAGTCTTTATTAGGAATGATGTATATTGTTTTGTGATTGTTCTACGGGATAGTAATAGCGACATAGACTTGTTAGCTATGAGAATAGGAATATATACGACTCCTCCAACTCCCCGACGACCTGTGACTTGCATGCTGTTCTCCCCTATCCGGCGGTGGTGGCAGTGAGCGATGGATGCGGGGACGTGCCACTATAGCCTGTGGATCATGTTACTTATTAGTCGGCAGTTGGTCGACTCATGAGGGTGGTGGGTCCCACCTCAGGAGATAGTCCGTCTAGAACGGCTTCATATTACGAATCCTGAGTCTTTTCAGGAGCGAGTTTTAGAAGCTTGATGATTGCTCTAGTGGCCTCAAGGTTTTGATGTGTAAAATTGAGCTTGAGGTTGTATTTTCATCTTTACCAAGAGTCCAAAACTTATTAATTGATATTTATGGGTATGTACCATGGTCGGATAACGCCGCTTGAAAGCCCAACATTGATTTCAACGCGAGAATTTTATAAGTGTCGCTGACTTGGATACATTCAGTTTTGGATTTTTTATTGGTCAAATTTCCTGTTTCACAGAGCACTTTCGACTCTCTTAGGTCGGTGTGGTTAAGCAGTGGTTAAGCAGTAATATCGGACGTTTCGTTATGATTCTACATAGTACATACGAAAGCCCCGCCTTTCAGCTCGCCCGTCGGAGTGAAAAGACTACATCTACCCTGATCCAATAGAGGAGAAACGCGCACACCCGTCCGACCTAAGGGTTCTTGTTTATAATCGATAGGTGTCTCAAGTGTGTTGAAGCCGTGGGACCTCATCCTCTTGATCTTGGCTACTTGTTAATGTGATGCCGACTGATAGGTCCCGAAGACAACCCCCCCCGCTTCATACCCATGGCTCAATTTGATCCAACCTGGTGCGCAAAGCAAGATCGCGATCACTTTTCCTTTTCGACATTCCATCATACTTGCCGATGAAGATGCAGATCTCAAGCATCCTTCTTGGGGACTGTCACTTGGTCAGTTTCGAACGCCGTGAGAAGAGACTCGACGGAAGCCGAGACCAAATAATACATACTCTGATTCTTCTCCCATTGCCTTGGCATGCCCTTGTAATGCGTGGGTAGCTGCCTGGGCGGTCTCGATTGTTCAGTGGTGGATCCCGAATCGGCGGCGGCAGCCTCCGTCTTCTTATTGTCGCCGGAGTCCGCATTCTTCGCATCTTCTCCGGAAGCTGACACAACTTTTTCTTGCGATTTTTCGTCAGCCATTTTGGTATAACTAATAGATAAATATGAATAGATTGCAGCTGTTGTAGGTATGTTGAGGAGTATTAAGGTGTGTCGAGAGGGGAGATGTAGGTGATTGAAATACAGAAATACGTGATGAGGTAGGGAGAGGGGCTTTCGATCTAATAAATGATCAGGAGATTTAATATCCCCTAGAGGCCTGGAACCTACAGGTACCCCTAAACAGCTACCTGGTGAGTCGTAACACTGCATCTGAGCCCCTGTGACGTCATCTTTTCTTTCTAGACAATGGCTGCCTCAGTTATCTCAGTCCTTCAGCTTATGGACTTTCCTTTTATACCTAGGTACGTTCTATCAGGGATTTAGGCGCCCAATAGAGACCTAAGCCATGTCGATTAATGATTTAACCTCCAATTAAGAAACAGGAACTAGCATCTTTTTTGTTGTTACAATTGACGAACCTACTCTATGAATGTTTTACATAACATATTGCTTACTCGCCCGGGATTTAATCTCCCGACTTCCCGGGCGAGTATATGCACCAAACCAAAGGAAAGCTAAGGAATTTGTATGTAAACATTTATGTGTGGATGAGGATACTCATAAAAGCTATATTGCTTTCTCATGTGAATGGATTCGTAAAAAGAAGATGAAAAGGATGGACCTACGGTTCAACACTGTGAATTTGGCTTCGATACCTACGGGAAATTAAAAAAGGGGTTCAACTTAACACGCACTCCTTCATTAAAACATCTCATCTAGAATCGCCTTGATTCATTAATCAATATCTACCTCTAGGTTAGGTACTCAACATGCTTGCTCTGCCATTCGCCAGCCATACCTAATTGAAGCAACAGCATATTCTACATGGCACCGGGTTTATGATCTCGTCCATGTCAAGCCTCGTGCCACAGGTGTAACACTCAGGCGCGGTTTGACAACTTGCCAACCCAATCCTCCTCGACCGGAACTCCTTGCGCTCCTGTGTCGACGGCTGCACTTTGGACCAATCCTTGCCGTGTTCATACCAGAATTCGTCGAGCGTACACGACTCGTCGTCAGTATTCTGATCGTCCCTCCTGCGACGCGTCGCTGCGCCTACCTGCTTGGATCTCGACTGAGACTTGCCACAAGCCTGCCCCGAGGTAATCGAGAGCGTCTGTGACGTGTTAGTAGAACAAGATGGCAGGGAGTCTGGAGCCAAGGTAAGCTCTGTGCGCAATGGAGAACACTGGGAATTACTTCCCGAGATGAGTTCTACCTCTGACGCGGTCACGTATTCCGGAAGCGACCACGGTATGATTTCTCCGCAAGGCGAAGAAATTCTGCTGAACTGTGCCTCTGAATCATAGCCGGTGAATGGGGACCCCGCATCAGAAGGGCATCCCTCGGAGGCATCACTCTGAAGAGAGGAAGACATTGAGATAATTGCAATGTGGTGACTTGCTAGATAGACTCTTGGTAGAGAGAGTTCTACTTGCCTATATTCCTTCTTGCAGATTCTTCCCACGCGAGGCAGACCACGGAACTGCAAGAAAGTTCCTATGAATATACTCAATGAATGATAAAAAACCTTCAAACCTGACGTGTATGAAGCAGTAGTCGCAATAACAGGTGTTTGCGAGTATTTAATATTGCAATTCATGAGATGGAAACCCATTCCTGGTTTGATGCACGTGGCCTTTGTTCACCAACGAGACAAATGCGCAGAAGGGATATTGGCGACAAAGCGTGATTAGGTGAATTGGAAAATCAAACAATAGCAAAAAGGCTGGGGGGAATAATGGAATTGTCTGCTAACAACAATTCAGAAGCTGGTTCTCATTGAGTCATACCCGTTTTCTTGTTCGTGCACTTAGGAAGGTTGCGTTCTGTGCCTCTATGTCGATTTTCATTGCATGCATAGGAATAGTATGATCTCCGACCTTGATCTAGCAATATTTGGTTTCTATATACATTGTATACACACTATACACTGTATTTTTCAATGTGATTTTTAACTGCTGAACACAATAATCGAGCTCGGGAACACATTAATATTCTGGGAATAATCCGCAAGTTTCGTCGTATCCCTATAGACCATGCCGGAGGCGCCTACCGTATTCAGCCCGTAGACCCATAAACCTGTGGTGTTGGCGGAGTCGTACTGCATGATGCCCGTCTGACAAAGAGAGCTTGCGCCTTTGGCAGAGCAGGATGTGTTGAAGTTATTGAAGAAAGAGTAGAGCCTGGGGATAGTTAGTTATTTCCTAGATTATGGAAATCGAGGAAGTCAACTCACCCAGCGCCGTATATGAGCACGTTCTTGCTACCGCTGACCCTGAGGCCCCAAGCCTCGGAACAAGTGCTTGGCGATGAGCCTTGTGGGCACAGTGCATCGAAGTTGGGATCATCGATAGTCGTATTTAGGGGGAAGGGCACCCGCGCGCCCGGGTTGGGCTGGTGGTATGGTGTCTCTGTTTGGATCTGACCCGCGAAGATATTCTGTGTTTTGCTCAACTGGTATTGGTACCTAACGTGATGCTCGACACTAGTGCCAACAAGCCACAGCGTGCCGGTTGTCGACTCAACCAGCAGCCCGCGGCCAACGTAGATCTTAATCTGCCTCAGGGACTTGTCGTCTACTTCGTGGTCTGCTACCCACAGCCACACGTTCTCCATGTATAGGCGTGCGGCCGACGAGGAGACGTGCATAGACATATAGCCCGCGATACAATTGCTGTTAATAGTCGTGGACGTCGGCGTAGATGGGCAATTAGCTAAAGTCAGATTGGACCCCGTAGTACCCCCGATCCGGGTATGAACATCCCACATTCCACTTGGCGAGCCGGCCGGCGAGGCTAGGTTCCACCGGATGAGGATGGCACCGGCTTGTGCGCCTTGCGTTGACACCATCATATCACTCCATTCCACAGTCCCGGAGTTACCGGCATTGCCGATCTGCACGACAACCTGCGGAGCGTTGATGTTGTTGAAGAAGGAGCCGCTCGACATGATTACGGGGTACCCTTCGCCAACGATCTTGCTGCCGGCCGGGATAAATAGTGTTTTGGTCACTTTGTACGTCCCGGCGTCGAAGTAGACAATGCGACCGGCGCTGGCAGCAGCGGTTATGACTTTCTGCAGGGCCGCAGTGTCATCGGTCGTGCCGTCGCCTTTAGCACCTCCGGTTCGCACAGAAGAAAAAGATGACGAAGCCAGATTGGCATAGGAGGGCTTTGATCGCTCGTAGAATCTCCCGTTGCTCACTAGAGTTGCTGGACGGGCAGGCGGCGTGATCGCACCGGCGGTAGTCTTAGGACCGCTGGGACTGTACACATTGCCGCTAACCCAACTGGCGATAGTCGTTGATCCCGTAGTTCCGGCCAGCAGAGTGCTTTTAGTTGGTCCGTATTGAATTGCAGCTGACACGTTCTTCAAGGAGACATTCTCAATCGCGAGACTACCCCCTGTTTTCGGGGTAGACGTTGATGATCGCGAGATGTTGAACGCGATCTTCGTGTTTGTGAACGAGCTGTCGAAGAAAGTAACGGATCCTACAGTTTCTCCACTCGAATCACGGGTGGCCATGTCAAGGCCGACTGTGCAATTGTCTACTACCGGTTAGTTCCCCCTAAGATTGGAATATTTGATATTTTGGGCTTGTATGTTATTAGAGAAAAGAAAGATGAGCGTCTTTCTAGGCTGTCCTCTTTGAAGTAGATCTATGTCTTCATCAAAGTCCGGAAATGTCTCGAATACTTACTGTCTATTCGTTAGCATGTGCTAGAAAGGGTAGGGAGAAAGACAAGAGCTAGGATTGATCTTGAAGATAGGGGATATAGCTCAAGATCAAACAATTCACACGTACCACACGGATATACTCTTATAAGTCCAACCCCAGTCCCAGAGTTGATAGATAGCGGTGACTGCATTGGTGAATGTGAGATTACGGACAGTAAACTGCTGGTTTCCAAACACGGCTCCATATAAACCACCATCGAAGACAAGATCGTTTAAGATACCACCAGAGCCTGACTCGATGAACACTCCTTGATGCTTGGTACCGGAGTTGGAAGACATCTTGAACGCGATATTCTGCAAACTCGTCGCCTGAGCCGTCGGCCAATGGATTCCTGTCGCCTCGGTTGCTGCTGGGATGGCAGTTATATCAATGATGAAGTTCCTGACCTGGCGCCAGAAGATATTTGTTGCCCCGTAAGGCAAAGCGCCGCCAGGCTGGTACTGAGCACCATCTATGACACCGAAACCTGTGAAGTTGGACGTCGCTTTGAGGATAGGTAGGCTATTTGGGTTGCCAATGAGATTGGTTGAATAGTAGCTTATGATTGACGAGGAAACTACATAAGTCCCGGCAGGAAAGTAAACAACGGCATTTGTCGTACTCGATGACGAGCAAGACCCGGGAGCGCATCTGTTGCCATCGCTAATTGCCTTATTGATGGCAGCTATATCATCGGTCTTCCCATCTCTAATTGGTCATTAGTATTTCTCGAGAGGAAATGAGCTACCCATACCCTTTGGCGCCATAATCTTTTACGTTGCGGTAGACCTTATAAGTCGTGGAGTTGGCATTGAAGGCCGATATGCCTTGATGTGATATGGTCTCATACCAGTAGCTGCTCGTGGTCTGTCGCTCCTGGATCTTCTCAGTCCAGCGTGGGTTTATCGGGATTATATTATTAGATGTCGTTAAAGGATTACTGCCTGTATATCCATCGAATTCTACCAGTTGCGCGCTCACTACCTTCTGCACCTCTGGGATAACTAGCCTTTCCCCTAGTATGGTTGGCAGGAACAGAACAGCCACAAGAAAACGCATATTGAATTAGATCACGCAGCTGAATGCTACAAGCCGCGGAAACGACTTGGGCGATCATAACGTCGGGCAAGTAAGTATTAGTAGCTGATCCTTTGGCCCCTGACGCGACGGAGGGACCTTCAAGTGCCTAAGCATGATGATTGCATGGCGAGTCATGGGTCAGTTAGTTTAAGAAGCGAGGGCGATTGAGACCAAGGAACGTTCGATACTTTAGGTTGGAATGCGTCCTGGTCGTGAATGTGATTGCCAGAAAGGTGTTAGACTTCACCTCAGCTGAGACGAAGCCGATCAATTTGGACTAGAATGAGTTAGACGTATTGAATAGCGGCGTTGAATCAAGATTAGGTTATGGGGTTAGTATCGTTTAGACTTGGGAGGCTTTTTGATATTGTGCTATGTAGGTAAGTATGTACTAGGATGGACCTTGACTCTCAAGACTCTCGAAGCCGAAGCTCATTGGGATTCGATAATCTTAAAATAAATGTTTCTTTCTTTCTCTTGTTGAATTCCGTGGATGGAATTGCTTCAAGGATCGCGTTAAGCTTGACCTACATATACGAGGAGCGTGAAGGAATTTGATATACGAGTTTTCCAAGACGCGGTAGCAAGCAACGGTATCCTTGTTAAAGAGCTCAGGGCAAGGGATGATCTCCCGAGACCTCGGGACTTCTAAGTTCTGAGAGCTGTTTTTACTAACCAACGCCAACTTCATCAACGATATAATTCGTATCGATCGCTTTCCGTCGTACAGATAGCTCGAGCATAATACGATATTTGTGAAATGAACCTTCACGAATGGATGATATAGCCTACCAAGTAGGTACCTAGGTACTCATGTTTTTTCTAGACAAGTCTGCTTTTTACAGTGGCGCAAGATTGTTGATGTTGGTAAGAGTACGAAGATCAACTAAAAGATGAAACAGAAAAATAAAAATAGAACAAAAATTGCACATACATGGCTCAACTTCGGGTAATATTGTTCATGCATAGAATATATTATGCGTATATAATGTATCATTAAATTATTACCTACCTACCTAGGTACCTAGGTATATAATAAATCACTTTCCTTCTGTTCACGATGAAAACACTCTTCCACCCCGCGTCAGCAATCTACCTTAGGTATCTGTCCATTCCACTCTATGATATTATTAGTGCGAATACTTAAATGGGCTAAAATAGTTCCCAGATGCGAGGGTTAAAGTCTAGTACTCACTAGAACTTCCTAGTCAGGGGCACGTATCCCGGTATATCCGGCTATCCGGTAACATCATCAGCTTGTTTCGTTGTCAATTGGTTGAAGGCTAGATGGCCATCATGAAATCCCTCTTAACGCGATTTTATCATTCAGAAAATCTGCGTACGCCGTCGGGCCCAGAAAACACACAGCCTGACATCGTCAGTCGACTTCCCTTTGAGTTACATATCTTCATTCTTGATCACCTCGAACCGAGGGACGTAGATGCGGGTCTGAGCTCATGTCGCCAATGGCGCACCATTTGGCTGAGCGATGAAATATGGCCTAAACTCGCCCAACGATGGTTTCCAGGCCTGGAAGATCACATACGCAAGGCTGCTGCTAAGTCTTCTTCCGATGGCAAAGACATGAGCGAGATGTTCCGTCAGGCCTTGCACAAAATTCAAAGACAGATGAGTGGCAGGTTTGCTTCCGCCCTGCATCATGAGATGTGTTTGGAATCCGACAACTTATTCACATTAAGTAAGGATGTTCCAGTCTCAGAAGGAGGCGTTCATTCTTATGATGTTGTGGATGGTCTAGAGTTCGGTTCTGGCACTCATTACCCACGTTTCATGATGTATGAGAACGGTCGGATAGCTTGGTGGCCAGAAGCCTACGTCCTCCCCTATCTTGCCGTCGTCGATGATCTGCGGACGAGGAAGCGACGCGCATACCTGTTCCCCGATCATCGAGGAGATAAACAGGGTTACAAGACGGCCATGAGCGACAAGCTCCTCCTTATGGGTCGTGGGAAAAAACTCCATTGTTGGCACCTTGAGCTTGACCGCCTTTACTCTACTGATATCCCGGAAGAATTTGTTCGCTGCATTGCCGAGGGAGAAACCGTTCTCATTCTTACCAGAACCGCCGAGGTCTTTCTCTGGCGGTTCGACCAAGAACTGCAACATATTGATGTTTCCGGCTGTTATGAAAAGGGTCCCGTTGGCGTAGCCCACCCACACAACTTCATTTCGGGGCAATCTATTCCTGTTCCCAACGTTGGTTCGCGCCTTGTGCAGAGCGGGACTTTACTAGATTTCATCATTTCCCCAACTGAAGATAATGTCTTTTTCATCGTAACTTACACTCCAGCTCCGGTGAAAGAACTTCGGATAGACGAAATCCGCAATGGTGAGCTTGTCGCAACCTACCGCTTAGACAGAAGCAAGTGGTCCGATGTCATTGTGAACTGTGGAGACTTTTCGAATCTGCGCTGGGAGAAGGTCGATTCCTTCGGCGGCTACTGCTTGATGCATGCTGCATCGGTGACTCCGGGCACTACGCGCGAACCCGCATGTCCTCCTCATAGCAGCATTCTCGTATCCGTGTGTTTCAATATTTATACAAAGGCCTTCACTATTCCGCATTATCACCACATGGACTGCCACAACCACGGGAGCGTATCCCAAATTCGGAATAATCGAATTGTCGCAAGTGACACAGACAGCCCGAGAGGCGCCGTCTTGTCTCTCCACCCCTGTGCCGGCAGTGGGAATCCTTACGAAAAGTCCGGCCCTACACCCTTTTATTCGACTGTGAATGGTGGACCAAATGGCCCTTTACGACGGCATCGATTGCCCCCGGAGTCAGATGAATGGGACGCGGATTTCGTGCTCGATTTCAACGGCCCTCTAAAGACGAGCTCTGCCGACATCACTAGCATCTACCCTCGTCTAATCCGCGGGGTTCGGAGACTAGTTGGCGACGATGATTTCCTGCTTCTGGTTGTTCGGCAGTCATACATCGTCTGGAGTTTTGGGGATGAAATATCTGGCAATACTACCGACGACCGACGAAGTCTATGGCGCAAACTGATCCGTTGAGGTTTTTCGCCCTTTAGTAGCTACGGCTTGACTGAAACGCGCATGGACATTTCGGTCTAACACCCTCGTTTCACACACATGTACTTTTACCCGGTAATGCGTTCAACAGGAGGCAATTTGATGAATTGAATGACGCTACAACATTTTAAGCCTTGCTTTTCTGACAGATTGTAACGCTTCTATTTAGGACAGAACTAGAAATCTTACATAAAGTGTCTCGCATACATAATAAAATTGTGTTGGTATCATAAAACGAAGGTCGCCAAAGAAAAGTCTGACAATGAAAAAAAACCGAAACTCCCCCGCAACAACAACAATCTTCCACAGAACTTCAACTTGAATCTTGAATTCGACGCACGAAACATTGTAAACGAGCGTTTTGATTCATCTTCACTTCGCCTTCTTACACATTCCCTTCAGCAACCCCCAGGTTGTGGTCTGCCCCTCTTGTGGTTTTGGTTGACGTTTAAGAACTGACCGCCTAGTCGGTTCTTGTGTCCAAAATAGGCTCAAGGAGAGTCTGGAATAACTAAAATACGAAGTAATAACTGTGTTAGCATCTTTTTATTTGACATTCCAAGTTTTGATGGGTGCTTACCCAAGCCTCGAGATCTCTCTCGTTGTCCTTGAGCTCACGGAACTTTGAGTCCAATTGTTCTACAAGCCTGCGTTAGCGAGTGACTCCCAGCGTCTTGATACCTTTAACTTACGGGAAGTGATGTACACGTTCTCAAGGTTCTCATCTTTCAGCTTCTGCAGGAAATCTTTGGAACTTGGGTCGCTGCCAATCTGACTGATCTGGAAGACCACAGCTTCGCTGGGAGTTAGCGCGATGAATTATCAACGGAGGCGAACAGCCAGGGGTGAATTACCTCGCAATGGAAGACCCATCTCTTGCAAGTAGTCCTGGCACTTGATAATCTCATCCTTGAGTGTGTTCAGATTCTCTGGCGATCCTCTTCCACCATACGGGACACCGTCCGTAATGATTGAGATGAACAGCGGTCTCTTCATCGCCTGCACCTCTTCATTATACTGGGAGTATAAGAGAGGCTTCAGAATGCGCTCGCGAAGACGGGTTCCAATCTCCGTGTATCCAGATGGTTTCACTTGAGCCATGATGTTTTGGATGCCAATGATGTTTAGGTCATTGGCGCTAGCCGGCTCGCTGTTGATGAATCGCAAATGAACACCAAGCTCATCGGGGACGATCTTGGTGCAGATTGACGCGATTCTTCCAACGAGATCTCGCTGGTCCGCCATACGGTCTTCGTTTTGAGGGTTGCTCAACGGGTGCATCGACCCGCTGTCGTCTGGAATATTGTTAGCGGGCATAATCACACATTGGTTTAGGGGGAGGGGCGAGAAAAGCGAGGTCGGCTATTACCGCAATAAATGACAGGCTGATAAAGCGCAAACTTCACAAGCTTCTCGGTGTTTTCCGATTCACCTAAGACCGAAGTCTTGTCGTTCTGGAGATCGACGGCCTTCGCAGTGATCTTTTCTAGTAACTGCTCGCTATCCTTATGGAAGAATTTCCCTAGCTTGTGCTTGCCGACGAAGTCACCGATGCTCTTCTGAAATTCTTCCGCTGTCTTTGGCTGGGGTATCTCCTGAAGATGAAGTTAGATTACGATAACGAAAATGAAGAAAAGGGATTCAGGGGTTATCATATTCACGTACGGCTTCGATCTTCATGGCCATGGGACTAGTCCTGTTCCCGCTGATCTGGAACTTGTTGAGGACACTGTTAGCAATCCCCGTCAGAACTGGGCTGTTGGCCCAATCTAGGATGAAGAGGATGAGCGCCGTGATGAGGCTGACAATGAAGTCGCGAAGGTTGGTTCTGTGTTGAGTTGGCCTGATGGCCTCATCAATTTCCGGTTCACCTAGCTTGGCTGCTAGTTCCAAGGCTGTGTCTGTGGTGCCTCCATGTTCAACGAGGAGCTCTACCACCCTTGGATCCTTGTGCTGCACGAGCTCATTCTCGAGGGGTGTGGATCCACCTTGGAGAGTTGAATCCGAGTACTTCGCGTCTGCCCCATGCTTAAGTAAGATACTGACTATCTCAGCCCGGTTGTCGCCCTGCCCTCGAGCAGTCACGACCCACAGCGGTGTACGGCGCTGAGATGAGAGAGCATCCACTTCGGCATCATTGTCGAGGAGAAGTCTTACAACTTCGGCGTGCCCATTTCGTGCAGCTAGGGCGAGAGGTGTCAGACCAATAGTGCCATTTCTTTCCTCTGTGCTGCGTTCGTCAATCTTGTGCGCCTGGAGGTAGTCGTCTAGCGCTGTGGCTATGAGAGTGCCAGTCGCGGCGTCACTATAAAGGGACATTTTAAAAAGGGGTTACTCAAGGTTTGTATCAAGGAAGAGTTTTTGGAATGGTATTTTGATTTGGCCTGTATAATCAAGGTCTTGCAATCTCTACTCTCCGTATAAATACCTACTTACCTAGGTATATACTCATGATGGTATCTGAGCCTCATGTCGAGTGACTTGTGAATTCCTCTCATCCAGAATTCCGACTTACTTTTTTCCCTCCCAGCCTGACTCTCTAAGCCGCATGCAAGGTATGTAATCTTCAGTCGGGCAGTAAGTAGGTTTCTATCATGGCACTTACACTCCAAGGCAGTATTGTGAGTCAATCCGTCTTCCAATATTGGCTATACACTGTCGAGGTGAAACAACGATGCAACCCATACTCTAGTAGTAGCCGACGATCTCGGTGTAGCCTGGTGGGATGACTGAGTCGGCAGCGAGTCTCATAGATGGAGCTTAATTAGTTATTTTCCATTGGCTGCACACGTGGCTGTGATTTTCCGCAGCTTGGAGTATATGCAGCTGCAATGTCGCATCGAGCCGGATCGCTGAGGACAGCGATTCTCATCTTTTGAGAAGGATTCCTATTATGTAGGATCCAAGGAGGAGAATCGATTTGATCGATTTGGTCGATATGGGGCATGTCGCGCCTGATGAGCGACATGGTGCCCGACGATGTCCACGTAGTTAGTGCCAACTTTGGTACTTTCTAAACCATAGGCTAACCCCAAACTAATCGAATCTTGTCGGCGATCAACGCGCTGATTTTATCTCTGTCTAATGGCTATCTCCATCACATTTCCACCTAATCGTGCCCAAACAGCCTTAAAGAGCGTCTAAGAGAGATTCCAAATATGATGTGCGTTATAGGTAAGATTCATGTTACATGCGCTATGCATTTCAGCTTCAATATCTCGCCTAAAAGGGAACAGTGGGTGACGTATTCAGCTACCTCCTGCACCAATCAGTAAATATGGCGTGGGAATAGATGGTCCCCCACGCAGAGCCTCATGACGATGGTATAGCGGGATTCTTTTTGGGAATTATGAAGCTAGGTTTGGAGTCCGGTTGTCTTCGCTATAAATGGTTGTGGTTAAGAACCACTAGGAAGAGTCTCGGGGCAAGTCAACTCCTGTGTAAATCAAACTTCAATCTAGTATTCTGACCATGAGCGCTCAGGACCTTGCCCGTTCCCTCTTCGCCGCTGGCTCAGTGAAGCCAGAAGGAAACGAAGGCGAAGGAATTTATCTCCTCAGTGTGAGAGACGGCAACCTTGTCGAGAAGCACTGGGTGGGTGACACCCTGGAGAACGAGAACGTGATTGCTTCAGATGTGAGGAATGATACCTCAGCTTCATACTTGCTTGGCGTGGAGCCAGACCTGGTGAGTTTAGTCCCATCCTTGCAGGAAACTATTAATACTCGTACTAATATGACACCTAATGTCCCACTTGCAGCGTCTCGTTGTCTTCATTGATCAGGGGAATGCCGTTCAATGCTATGCATATAATGAGGACATCGAAGAGTGGGAAGAGACACCACTAGGCACAAAGTGGAACATTACCACAAGCCCAGAGAGCAAGCTGAGTTCCACCATTGGGCCAGAGGGCGAGGTTGTGATCTCGTATCAAGACGAGAACGGCCATCTTGCAGGTGTGATGAGTGCAGCCGATGACGAGTGGGAAGCATTTGGCCCTCTTGATGGGGATCCCGTCTTGGGAACTCCCCAGTGTCTCGAAGTCATCGATGATAAGCTGCACCTCTTCTACGTTGAGATTGATGGGGGGATTGGTTACTTGGTTCTTGACTCAGCTACAGGTAACTGGCAAGGTGAGAGTCGAAATTATTACCACAGAATTTTCTACTTTGGATACCTCTTTTGCTAACATACGGGACCCCTATAATTATTAGTCAATGTGCTTAATAACACCAAGTTCGATACCATTGTCGACAATTTCAGCGTCGCCAAGGACACTGATACCGGCTCTTTTCAAAGTTACTTCCTCACTGGTGGATCTTTGTGGAATGTTGATGGAGAGAAAGAGAAAACTTGCTTGGGTAAGGTAGGTGATAATGGCAAGCTAATCCCTTCGGACAAGGCTCAGGCTGGGTTCAGGATCAAGTGGCGAGGAGCTCGTAAGGTGGTGGCATCAAAGAGAAAGATTACGATCTATTATTGATGTTATGGGTGATGACATCAAACTTCATCTATTTTGTAACTATATTTGTCTCACACCATACATGAGCTTGGATGATAGAGAACGATGAATTACATGACATTGGAAGTGCCATATTCTGCATGTCTTCTAAAAGGAACCCAGCGTCGTATTCCTCATAAAGTCTAGAACAATGCTTTACACTCCATAGGCGTGAATGGAATTATGCAAGTTAATGCATCCTGGCGAAAGTAGAACCAATCGAGGTGTTTTCGAAGAGCAACACGTCACTAACATAACTTATGGTAGAATTAGTCCCCCTTTTCTAAGCATAAAACCCGAGTTTCCTTTCAATTACTCACGCACAATCTCTCTCTACTCTCCACACACAGCTCCCTGACTATATCTACTATTAAAGGGTCTGAATATTTGGGCTAGACATAGTGTCGACCGCAAGGTGTTACCGCTCAAGTTTCTAGCAATGGGGGTGCCTGTTGAAGATGTTGATTTGGAAAATCTTGTGCTTTCTAAAGAAAGATACCACAGCACTCAACGGAACGATGAATTATCTAATCCCGAAAGTTTTGGGATAGACCTGGATACACCGCCACGTCGATGGGAAGACTGGGTGGTGAAGCTTAGTTTCGAAAAGTTGGGAGGTGAGTGGAACTATTCTCGCTGTTTTGAGGGAGATACAGGCTAACACAGTTGCTCGGCTTATTCCTCACAAGGTGAGAAACATGGCAATGGATTTTATGTCAATGTTCCTAATACTGCCTTTGATGTCATTTTTACGGCTGGGCACAATCTCGTCGATGCACCCCGAAACTACTGCTCGAACATTAGAATCATCAACGACCCTTTCAAAAAGAATGATATTTCGGTGACCCCCGATATGATTCGTGTTTGTGAGAAATACTTTGAGGATCCTGATGAGCTGAATGATGTCCACGATTATGGAGTTATTCTCCTGAAGCGGGGCACCAAGGAGCGCCATCGTGGGTTCGGATTTAACCTTATTCTTGGCCTCGCGCCGCTTCGAGACAACAGCACAACCACTGCTGGAGATATGGAAAGAGATATACTTCAGGATAGTGTGGTTTATGTCAGCGGATATATGCCAGGAGATTCACCATCCGATAAACCACCTCGGAGATCTGAAGGTAGATGTGTCCGAACTTTTGCGAGACAACTACAATACAAAGCCGATGCCATGCAAGGTATGAGCGGCGGCCCTGTATGGTTAGGATTTCGTGGGGTTGAGACGGTCGTAGCAATCCAGTGAGTTGTATACTTATTTCTTTCATGACTCATACCTACCCCTAGCGATCCACTACATTCTAATACTTTTGCTCTCAAGTAACTATGGACCAAAAAAGGAAGGGCAAGGAAATAGAGGGTCACGTTTGAATCTCAATTTCTGGCACACCATCTTTGGGTGGCTTGATGTTGGCTGGCCTGGCAAGTCGCTTCACTACCGGGGTTCTCCAACTTACTCTATGCACCTACACATGGAGGAACCCTCCACATCTAGTAAGAAAAAGTCAAAAAGGGGTTGGGTTCGTGTAGGTAAGCCTGGCCGGGTAGATACTCTGTTCGACGTGATGCCTGTAGCGACAAGGCCAAAGGTCAGAGAACCGGATGCTTATTACGGCTTTATTCTGCGACGGACACACACTAATACAGAGACTTCCGGGACAGCGACAGCATCAATTCCACTTGAATGGGTAAGATGGGACGCGAAAAAGAACGAGGTTTCGATTTCAAAGCACTTCGATGCTCGGTGCGAGGTCAAGATTCCGCAGTTGATCAACCAGTCAGCAAAGCCGTTCACGATACAAGCTAGATGTGGGGATGGATTGAAACAAGCCAGGATGGAAATGAGTCGCTTGACAGACGAGGCAGAATTGGACATGTTGGAATATAATGCTCAGAATTTTCTGGATACATCAGAGGTTTCATTCGTACCAATCACCAAGGAAAAGGTAAATATCCCTTGTCCCTTTTTCTTCTCCTCTTCTTCTCTTCTTCTCTTCTTGACTTTGTCGTCAGGAACAAGACATGCTAATAGACATTTATAGTTATTTGAACTTAAATAGGTAGTCAACGGGACTTTTGAGTTACGGCAAAGACTACCTAGACGTGGATAGATGGGTAATTGCATAAGGAGTCGAATTTCTGTTGGAAGTTTCAAAGTTTGGTTGAACCGGAGATCTATTTTCATTCATTCCAAGAGTTGCAATTGACCGTAACGGGTTCAATAATATCCACAAATGAACCATGGTTGCTTTCAAGAATACATAGCGAAGACGATAAGAAATATCGAATAATGTCTTACGTGAGTAAATTTCTGTCTAACCCCCTTTTGATTTATTTCATACACGAGAATCACCACGAATCTTGTTGATTAGATAGAACAGCTCTCTATTTCTGTAGGTGATTGATGGCGGATTTATGCCTACCTAGGTAAATCGCACTGTGATTTCGGCGAGACGAAACAGGTTAACGCACCTGAGATTACCTACGCAGACCCTCCTCTCCCCAGCGGCAACCTGAATCATCGAGAAGACTGTTTTATTTTGTGTGTAATACCTACCTCCTAGGTACATATTCATCCCACTGTAAAGTTTTTGAACTTACAAATCATGTCTACTACGAAACCTTTCGACCCTTTTCGCTCGGAACGAGTAATACATCGTGCTGTGAAAGATGTTGCCTGGGACACGGATTTTGTGCATGGCATTCAGAGCGATGCAGAGGCGCAGTCTGGTTCTAGCTATGGACTCCTGCGGCCGGAGACGATGAAGACTACCAAAGAGTTCCAGCAATATGTGGCCGAGGAGTGCCTTCTCGGTGTCATCATCTGTCTAGCGGACCCCAGTAATCGCAGCCTTATTGGGAAACAAGTCGGGATCATCTGTCTTAAGTCTAACCCGCCACGCCTCGCGCACCATCGATGGTCAGAAATCAGCATTGACATCGCGAGGGAATACCGGGGAAAGGGATACGGTGGGGAAGCCATTTTATGGTCACTCTGGTACGGGTTCCAGATGGCGGGGCTGCATCGTGTTCAGATTCAGTCATTTTCGTTCAATGAGGGCGCCATGAGGCTATACGACAGACTTGGCTTCAAGGAGGAAGGCAGACAACGCGATTCGATGTGGTTTAATGGCGGTTGGCACGACAACGTTCTTTACGGTATGTTGGAGGATGAGTAGCGGGAGATTCAAAGGAAAGCTGGCAAGGATGTACCTATGAAGATGATTATCGTGTTAAAGACTGCAAGTTCTCGGACTTATTATTGGTATTATAGCTTGAGATTAAGCGCGCAATGGTTTGATATGCTGACTCGGCATGCACTCTTAAGATAGATAAAATGACACCGATCATTTACATGAGGATTTCTTCAAGATCATATCGCAATTCCTGTCTTTTCGTCACTTAGGTTGATAGGAGGTACCTAGGTAAATAAATACACATCGTTGTTTGCTATGTACGTAAGTGTTACAAGAAAAATGATCATAAATCTAGGACATCGTCATCGGTTACGCTCGCTGTACTACACATACGCCCGTCGGCGTTGACGGTGTAAGCTTCGCTACCCACAGCGACTGTCGCATATAATATATTGTTTGGGTCATATTTATTCTTGATCGTCAATAATTCGGCGTAGTTTACACCGAAAAAGGTCTCTTGCCAATCATTCTGCTGGAAGTCAGCTTCGTTCATGTAAGCACCGGCGCCAGGGGTAGCAGCTTCGATGATAGGCTGTATGTCGTCGGTGATCTTGCGTTGCGTCCGGACTCCCTCTTCAAAGGGGACTTGAAAACTCCAAGGTAGAGTGAGAGACACCGAGACAATCGATTCACGCCATTGAGGCAGTACCGAATTGGTCTGGCCCTGTCCAAATCGAGAGACGTTAAGACCTACGCCGATGTAGGTCACTCCCATCTCTGCAATCTTGCGTGCGGCCGACGAAAAACTGGGAAGTGCAGAGCGAGGTATTAAGCGCCCTCCAAAGAGCTGTGTGCCAACTTGAATGTTGCCTGCCGGAAGGGGACCCCAATAGCTGTTATAGTGATCAAAATAGCTTGAGAACTCTGTAAACTTAGGTTCGACTGAAATCCCCATAGCAGAGAGCGAGGCGACAAAAGGCTGAAGAATCTGCTCCGCCTCTGCTTGAGTTTTGTTATATGCCGTCATGGCTGGGATCTGCAAAAAGGTGTTGGTGAAAAAGTAGATGATCATCACACCAGAGTCGACAATCTCAGGGAGAGCGGCATGAAACGCATCTATGACATCGAAGATCTTGTCTGAATTTTCATCAGAGCTGTTGAATAAAAGGGATGCGCCGCTGACTACGGTATCTGGGTGTGCTTGGACAGTCATCGACATGACAATACCGTAGTTACCACCACCTCCTCCGCTTAGTGCCCAATATAGGTCTTGATTCTCGGTTCGCGACGCCGATAAAAGCTGACCAGTAGGTGTAACGACTTCAAAAGAAAGCGTGTTATCGGCAGCTAAGCCGAAATTCGAGCTCAGCGCTGAGTGACCTCCACCTTGGGTGTACCCTCCTACGACTCCTACTGTAGGGCATTCGCCGGTAAGTACGACGAGTCCACCCGCATGCGCTGCGGCAAGAGCCTCGTAGCCGAGGACTCCAGCCCCAAGTTTCAGAGCCTTTCCCTTATAGTCGGAGTCATTCCAGTCCAGAATCTCGGTACTCTTCAGGTGATGAAGCCATACCGAAAGCGCGCCGGCGCCTGTAGATCGGCCTAAGTAATCATGACCAGTATTGCGGATGACAAGCCGAATATTTTTCTCCTCAGCAAATTTAAGCGCAGAAATAATATCATCTGGCCCAGTTGCGTTTACGGCATAACTGATATAATTACCAAGAGCGCATGGTTTGCTTTGCGGTTGCCAAGGATCACAGCTCTCATTGGCAAAAAGGGGGGCCATTACAGAAGAGGAAGACTCTAGACTAGATTGGAGTAAACAGGCGACCTTAAAAGTCACATATCTATAACGAAGGTACTCACTGGACACTTGAATAGAGCCATTGTTCTTGTAAAGAAACGCAAAGCTCTTCATCGTATGTGGGATCGTGACACGGAGACCCTAATGGGACGGTAGCGATCAATCGGCCATGAACAGTGTCATTTAGTGCAGTAAATTCAAGCTGAGAGGGCCAGTAAGCGTCACCAGGCAGGTACTTGCACTTCGTCGGCCGCGTACGTGGAGTGACATCAACGGCATTCGCAGCTACCAACTGCCAGAGCAAAAATGGAGATAAAGTTAACAGCATGATGGAATGATAAATGCGTGGTGTGGTATCCAAAGCCAGTCTTTTAAGAGGCACCAGACCAGTACTTAACGAGACAGCGAGGCAGAAAACAGGAATAACTTGGATCGGCCATACTCCCCACCTCGTAAGAGTCATACATCATCTCACCGCTGTCTCGCTGTCTTAGCATGGCAACTGCAAGCCAAAATTGTAATGGGATTATAACTATTGCAAGAAAGCATTCGAGTTTAAACATTGAAATATGAAGTCTTGCATCAACATTAAAGAGAAGCATGTTTTCAATACGCTGTATGTTTAACAATAAAATGCCGATATCCGGACTCGCAGAGATTTTCGGGTCCCCCCAATTTTCAAGCATGTATCATTGACGATCTTTACCTATCATGTAAGTGACGCATGTGCTAGGTATGCAGATTTCGTGAGTTTCGGTTCCAATCTGATGTATTGTACTTTGGAAACTAACTAAAAGGTCGCTGAAATGGTAAAGTATCATGTAATTTTCACAATGGAAATATTGATGCCACCGGCGCCCGATCGCTCTGAAGCTCTCTCTTGCAAGACCACGGAATAGGGGACACTTCATAGACGCCTGATAACCATTCATCTCCGTTACAGCATTAGGATGATCTGTAGGACAGCCGATACGACATCAACCACGGGCAGATCCTTCCTCAAAATCGCATACATTCAGGAACAAATACAGCAAGACGATGCTTATATGTATATAAGAGTCGTTCATCTAATATACCATCACACAGGTTCGAGCGGCAGGACATACATAGAAAAAAGCCAAGAGAGAGGAGTGATACAGAAACGGGCGACTTGGAACGGTCTAAAATGAATTCCCTTCATTCATAATAGGATACAACGGGCTCTCATAGATATTACTTCAGCCAACCCAAGGAAACTGATGAAATTCCCAAGTACATATACTAGGCCTAAGAAAGCAAGCAACCCCCCTTGATAGAATGTACACTGCCTAAAGCTTGAGGGCCTGGTGCGATTCCGGTCTGCCTATCAGATGCTTGATGCTGATCTATTATAGGAATTACCCATGGTTCAAATCTCAAGACCCTATGACTTTATTTATTTTTGTTCGTTCGGTATCGTCTGCCTCGATGAGCTGAAAGCTTAACCCGCCGCCATCTTCCAGCTCTGCAACTAATTTTAACACCGACGGCTTTGAAACCCCGCTGAGACTGTGGTCGAAGATGTATGCGACAGATGTGTAGTTGGTGGCAATGTCGGGAGCATTTAAAGGTTTTCCGGGCTTAGGCCAGTAGATATGCATTCGAGGTCGGGCCTGGATGTCGAGTTGACTGCCGATATCCTTGAAAACATCGTCCAAAGCCTCTCTAGCTTTGCCCTGGACACTGGCGATGCTGTCGGCAGGCTCGAAAGATGTCGTCGGCGGGTCAATGGAGGCGAGCAAATCGAAAGGAACTTCAATGTATAATCGATAGGGCTTCTTGGGAAGCATGGGCACCGTGGCCGTCTTAGATGAAGGGACGGACATAATATCAAGTCAGGGCGTTTTCGATTTCTTGGAGCCGCCGAAGACGAAATGATTAACCAAAAAATGCCGCCACGGGGCTTACTCAACCCATATGAAAGTAGGGTTAGTTGCCCAGCGAAGGCGCAAATAGACGAACTCCTAGACCGCTTGACTAGTATATGTGGGATCAGGGGTATGCATATGCAGCCTTACTTACGATGCACCAACAGCATAAAATCCATGACGGGATAGATCAAGAAGGTTAGCCACTACAAGTTATTGGGTGGGTTAAATGCAAGTAATATCGAACGAATATTTTGTATAAAAAGGGGGGTAAAACTGGGTTGAAGATTATCATGCTATCTTGCGTTTCAATATCCAGAGTGAACGCCAGCAAAATAGTTTCCAAGCTCATCTGAGTTCAGGTCCCTCCTCATCCAAGGTGTGGGTTGTATCGCCTAAAGTTCATCCATCGAGATTGTCGCTCTAATATTGCGAGTGATGATACCTGCAATAACAAATGAGAAAGTCACTATGATCTCTTCTATAACCTCAAGCCCGACTCTAAGACCAAGGCTGCCCGACACCGGATTCAACTCTGGATTTTCAGTGAAAAAGTAGATGAACCTCTCTAAAACCCGGATACCCAAGAACGGTACTGAGAATGTAACTGCTAGAAGAAGCTTCTTCCCCCCTTCTATCTCTGCTAGCTTTCTAGACTCGCGAATCAAGGTGTGTTGAAATGTGGCGACAGTGAGTATTGCGATCGAAATCCAACTCAGGAGTAATAACACCATGCCCCCCTCCACTAAGGATTGGCTGCTTTTCATCTGGTCCGGTGGTAACGTGTTATCGTTGAGTTTTGAGGCTCCGGAAGCAACTAGTGCAATGGCAGTCGTGACGACAATGTGAAAGAAGATGAGGTATGGTATGTCAAAGGGTCGACGTGATTTTGGAAGGATATAAGCACGCCTAGTAATAAATAAGCCTCGACTCGGCAGATGGATATACCCAATAAGGGTGACTCACGACTCATGAAGAATGCCACAAGCAGCAGCAAGGAGAGGGGATAACCCGATGCTAGTAATCAATGCAGCACTTGTACTTTGGACATCACTCATTTCGATAGCACTTGAAATGATCCTGAGGGTACAGAAAGAGAAGAGAAAAAACCAGCCAACTACAGCGCCATGTTTGAATCCATGTTTGATGGCGATGTAGATGTTTGGTAGAGATATCGTGATATAGATAATCAATAACGCCAAGGCCAAGCCTGCTGAAGAAGCCATCTAGAATGAAGATAAAAAAGATGGGCGAGAATAATTATAAATAAGAAAAAGAAATTTGAAATTGCTGGGAATAATAGACCTGACTCACGGTGAAGTTCTTACCTAGCAAGACATAGAGATCAAGACTACATTATATACACCGGTCCTCTCTCGCCTACCTTGCAACTGAACCCAAATACTGTATATTGTTATTAGAGATCATCATCGAGATAGCAAAGTTGATTGCACTGCCCACAAGCTCATCCTAATTATGATGTCGCATAAGGACTGGTGTTGTCCAAGTTGTCAGATGGATCATGAACGTGGTGGTTAGTAATCCAAGTCGGTTCAGCTTGGTGTGGCACAGCTCCAATAAACCGCGTAAGGCATCAGCTTTCTCGCGTAAGGCATCAAATCTCAATGTGAGGTAACATTGTTATCACAAAGGACCCCCTCAAGGCCAATATCCTAGACCCTAAAAGATCACAACCCAGGTAATAGGTCGTCATTGAGGCGCGGGTGCGATGCGTGTTCCTACAGATTTCGTAAACTGAGGGTGCCTTATGCGACAGGCAAAATTCAGGCCCGGTAACCTGGATCGAATCTTGGTTGAATCTGCGGATCCGTAGTCCTATTTTTACTAGGGCGCTGCGATAAAGTTCTGAGACTATTCAGATCTCAATTACTTGAGAGGAGGTTCTCGATGGCGGAAAATTACCCCGACTCGATCTATTCGAAACCAGATAACATCCCATCAGTTAAGCTTAATTGAGTTAATTGAGCTTAACTAGCAGCAATGTTGTTCATGATACGATCAGCTTCTAATATGTAAGCATTTTTTGGTTAGCTGAAAATCCCAGTTAGAATGATGAAGTTGTGAGTGGTTAAACTAGATTCAGGGGCTAAGTCACTCTTCATCAAACTGGCAGCCACATTTCCCTATTCGAATATTGTGAAGATCTAGACCGGCCTTACTGGAGGACACTGAGCGAGAAAATCCCACGCCCCGAATACCTACAAGTATAGGTCTATCGGCATCGATGTAGTCCCTATGGAGCTATGCAGAAGAAAGCGCCCCCGAGTAGATATCATGTTCAACTTTTCGTTAAGTGATACCTCATTATCTACACGCAGCCAAGGACGCATATCCAGGTTTCACCAACAGGTCGCTGTGCAACAAGCCAAACCCCTCTGCGGCTGACTGCCGATGAGGGGAAAGTGCCCAGCCAGCCAGCCAGCGCAGTCCAGAGTGTCCCCCGAGTTTCGAAGGGTTCTATTTCTCGAGTCCCGAGGACTCCCGACTAACTCTCCAAGATTTGATTACGTACCAGAAACGACTAAATGCTCACAATTCGCAAAAGGGTCTATACTATTACGATGACCCTCATCCATTATGGCGGGGCGTTTACCATTATCGCAACCCTGTCAGACTTGCGGAACGAATGCCGAAAAGACATTTACTTGCATCCAGTGCAATAACCTCGCCTTCTGCGATGCTTGCTGGCCGAAATGGGTGCTGCACACACCTGGTGCCGTTGGTTGGTTAGTACACCGATTTCAAAAGTCTTAACTCCGGAACAACTTAGCCTTATATCCACATTATCATACTAGAAATGCTCGTAGAAGCGCAGATTGCATAGGCTAATCGTGATGGATGATCGACAGGAACGGTAAACCGCATGAAAAGGCGGATCCTCTTGTTGTGCATCGGCTACGTCAAATCTTGGAACCGACGCGTACGGAGGAAGAGCACGAATCCGAGCTTCTCGAAGACCGCGATACGACTTGGTTTGGATTCGGTCGCGATGCCTCCGGCCACCCCCTATTCCACGATTTCGGGCGCTTCGCTGCCATTATGAGCGAAACCGTCACCGATGAAACAGTCGAACGATACCCTCAACTGGCAACTTTTATTGGAGAAACTGGTAAGGCCCAATGCCATACTTCTAAAGCTCTTGCGTGTATTATGTAGCATGTATTTAGCTAATAACGCATATAGGCGTTGGGAAGAGCACTTTGATAAAACTCCTCATTGACCGTCACGACTTGACGGCGCCTGAAGGTTCTAATTATTATGCTCCCGTGACATCATCCAGCCATGATCGTATCTCTACCACAGGCGATGTCCATTTATACGCGGACCCTTCGAACCTGTATGGGAGCCACCCGTTACTCTTGGTTGACTGTGAAGGTCTTAGTGGGGGGGAAGCTATTCCGAAACAACTTAGGCAGTGCCCTCAAGGACCAAGCAGGACAGACTCAGATGATATCGGTAATGGCAGACACTGCTTGACTAGGAAAATCGCATGGGCAGACACACCATACACCCAAAAGAGAGAATTCGCCGTCGGCCAATTGTATCCTCGCATCCTCTACACCTTCTCTGATGTCGTGGTTTTCGTCTTGCGAAATCCTAGATCATTCGAGTCAATCGTCCTTGATAAACTCATACGATGGGGCGCAGCCTCTAGTACGTGCATTCGATGTTTCACATTCCAAATCTCACCTTTCTCTGGTTATCAATAATAATTACTGATATTTCATCCTTTAGTTGATAAATCTCTCAATCAACCTGTACTTCCGCACATGGTGATTGTCTTCAATGCCACGGATATCAATGTCGATGAGAAGGAATGGGACATTACTAAGGCCACGCAAATGCTGATGACAGATATTAACGATGCTGTTTTACGCGAACCATCTTTACAGGAACATGGTACGTATGATATGTTTTAGACGCGTATTCTGTGATCTTGCTTTATGATGACTGGATCATGAAAGAGGCTAATATGTTCCTAGTACGTTTAAATCACCCCCCAATCTTGAATCGACTGTGGTATAATACCGCTTTGAATGAATGGCAAGGGAAAGCTTGCGTATAGTGTTAATTTAACATAGGTGTATACATGGCGACGACGAGGAAAGATCATAAAAAACACTAAGGAGCTTCTTGAGTGTTATTATGCATCTATCAGCGTTGTCCGGATTCCGTATAAGGGTTCATATAGTAAGCGCTTTTCATCATCTCCGTTTCATCGAAATACTCATCTTAAAGCGGGACTTGCTGTCAAGGAAAGCGCCAAAATATCAATTGAAATAAATCGGTGTCCCCTTTCGAAATAAACTATTACTGATTCTAGGCCTTACAGTGCTGATGAACGAGCAAGTTGGCAAGCTTTCTTACTTGCTTAAAGAACTATGCAAAGCTTCGTATCTGAGGAAGAGGCAAGTTCGAATGCTAGCAAATACGGAGAAACTTCAATTCTACCTCCAAGCAGCCTACGACCACTTTACCAAGGACCTCAACACGCCGTTTGATTTCGTGAAAGAAACCCTTCGACATAGCCCCCCATCTCGGAATTTCGAAGGCAACATATTGAACCTGGCGTTGGCTATCAAGGATAAATCATGCGACCCCTTTCTAAGTGGTGATGCAGAACAGATCTTTCGTGCTATGGGGCCGATGATAGCATCATGTGTGATGCTTGACGCCGTTCGCCAAAATCTTCCCGGTAGCGCAAGTCGTCTTCTGGATGATCGGTATGCTAAACCTTGCGCTGGCGCGCTGCAGACGTTCGCCGACCTATACTGTCCATGTAGCTTCACGAACCCGTCGTATGACGGAGAGCTCGGCCAGTGTTGCAATGTCAGGTCTGGCCACAATCCCAAGGGGCATCAGAACAAGCAAGGGAAAATAATAGGCAATGGAGATTATGAGTCGAACTTCAATGCCGCCGCCTTTCGGCCGGCTTGGGAACAACTTCTTAGAGCGAGTCTGGCACAAATTCAGTCCTCCTGTTTAAAGCTCGGACAAGAGTTTACAGACAGGAGTGAACTTCAGGTTGCTGCTCTCCTCCACCAAGAACGTCTGAACGAGCTTTATTCGAACATACTAGGCACTGCGACTAGTTTTATCAGCTATTCCGCGTGCCTCTGCTGTTTGAGAGAGTTACCTGAGTGCGCACTACCATGTGGACATGTTCTATGTTTCCCCTGCGTTCAAATATATGGAACAAGAACGTCGAGGACCACCATAGAGATCAGTCGCTGTCCTTTACACGTTCGCGACGTCATCGCCAATCCACCTTGGGTTATCTCGACAAAGCCACGCTACGCTGGCAGCCGAGTTCTGTGTCTTGATGGGTATACTGCCTACATCATTAACCCTTGGGCCTAGAGAAATGCTAATGATGTAATCATAGTGGCGGTATTCGCGGTGTCATCGAGCTACAGGTTCTCATAGAGCTAGAAAATGTGTTAGGTCCAGACTTACCTATTCAACTATTCTTCGATCTGATCGTTGGTACCAAGTGAGTTTGGGCAAGGCTCCTTACAGTATTGTGCTTCACTAACTGGTTATTGAGTACCGGCGGTATCATAGCGATCGGTCTAGGAGTGAAGAAATGGACGGTCAATGCGACAATGGAGAAGTTCAAAGACTTGTGTAATGAGGGTTTCGCACCTCGAGAGATGACCAGCGTACCTCTGTTTGGTGCATTATCCAGTCTTTACCATGGCAGTCTATACAAGACCCAACCTTTCACGAAAGCACTGAAGAGATATTTTTCCGACCGACCGTTTTTCGGCAGTGCCACGCATCGATCTCGAGTTGTTTCATCAACTAAAGTCGCTGTCACGGCTTCGACGGGCATAGAGCGATTACCTGTCGTCTTTGCTAACTATAATCGACCAGATCTTCCCAGAAAAAGTACAGTCCTTCTATTTTTCGTTACATCTTTGAGACTTGCTAATGGTTCCAGAACTCCCATATAGATTCGTTCGATCAGATACGCCAACAGGGGAAATGCGCGTGTGGGAAGCGTGAGTTCTTCTATTATCAATTGCAAAACGGAAAATGCGACTGACCTCGTGAACTATGAAAGTGCCCGAGCTACATCAGCCACCCCCCCTTTCTTCAAGCCGTACCATAAATTTGAAACCAACCAGGAGTACGCCAATAACGATTTACGCTACTCATGTCCCGCTGTGATTGCTCACGACGAAGCCAAATCAATATGGAGCGACATAGCCGACTGCGCGCCTGACCTTATGCTTTCTATTGGAGCGGGTCGGAACGTGGGTGACCGTAATCTAGCAGATGACTTGAGTGCGCCTCGATCATCGCGATCTTTGACAAACGAGACTATCCTTACTGCTAGCCTTACCTCCAGCGCCGTGATTAGGCAAGGCCGGGGTGGCGCTGGTAATTACTACAAGCGTCAGAACACATCGATGTCGTCGTCCTCGGATGATACGACCCAAGCGAAAGCGAAAAGCGGATACGTGATCCGTGATCCAAAAACACCAATGCTGGTCTCTTTCAACAACCCCGTTCCCAGTCAGACGGAAAAGATGAATGATCAGCGGCAGTGTGAGAGGACCTGGAACCGCTTCATGTCCAGTAGTGCGATGAAGGACGAGGAAACCCGTCGGCGGTACATGCGCATCTGTCCCGAGTTCCTCGCGAAGCTACCTAAGTTCGACGATGTGCAGAGAATGGAGTCCGTAGAGAAGGAGACCGCAGAGGTCCTGCGGCAAAATCGACACGAAATCACCGAGGCCGCGCATAGGCTGGTGGCCAGCACTTTCTTCTTTGAGAAAGACGCAGTAAGTGTGAAGCAGAGCACTTCTGGATACACTTGCACAGGTATGTCACATCTGCTTCACAGCCCTTAATATGATGACCCCTATCGCGACCTCTTGCTTTGAATCGGAATTTTAATAGTAATTCTATCATAGGTTCCATATTCTGCAGATTCAGGCTCTCCTCGCCGGAGCTCAAGGCTCTGGGTTGGTTTCTAATCTCACGATTAGACGGTGACTTTGAGCCATATTTCCTGCTCGAGGTGCGGGATGACGAAGGAGCGCCAGTATGTTGCCTCGAGAGTTCCTTTCCCCTATCCGGCCTGCATCGAAAGTCATAATTCCCTAATAAACTGAACGAGGAGTTGTTGCTCCCAAGACACGCATGAAATCCCCAAACATCCCACCTAAAGGAATTGCTAACTCCTATTGCTGTAGTGGCCCCCGCGACAGATTATTCTCACGAACTCGGTCTTGCAGGATATGCATCTTCAGGGCAATTTTCATCTCGATCCCATCCGGATCAGCTCTACGACGGAGAATGCGCAGATTAATATATCGCTCTGCTTGCAGACTTACCCCTATCCTAGCGGGGTCATAGTCGTACCCATCAGTGGCTTTCCGCGGCACATTATGACTGAGGATACCGGTGGGCTATACCAAGCTGGTAAGTAACTGGGTACTCCTTGAAACGGGCGAAAATGAAGATGGAAGTTATGGAAACTAACAGGAATTGCTATCCAGGTTCGTCCGCTTCTAGAGCACGTTCGTCTATTATCGAGAAACGGCCATCAATTGCATCAGGCATGGCCATCACTATAAGGGCCTCGCAGATAGAATCAATCCCCAGCCCTGCGCCTAGTGTCGATTCATTTGGAAAGTTATCGCTGGGCACAGACTCGGACTTCAGGGCCGAACTAGAGGGTTGACATGCTGGGATTTTGAAGTATGACTAATGTGATAAGGATATATATTCGGCCGGGGAAAATTTAGGTGTTCTATGAGGGCCGATCGTGTTGATTACCTACCTAAGTACCTACCTGAACACCTAGGGTATTTACCAGGCAGGTTAGGAAGACTCGATTGACCAGGTTAATTATAGTGGTGTGTCATGTAATATAGGATTGGCTATTCTTGGGATCATAAAAATAACGTAGATTATGTAAATGGCTTACCAACTGGCGCATCAAGGGTGCACCTTTCGCAGAAATCTGAAGTCGCGAAGCCGATTGCCACTCTGACCGCTCTTACGGAGCGCTTTATCGCACAATCGGGAATCTTCCCTTGCTCTCTTCGAGCGCAATCTGAATCCTGGAGAATAATTTCTCTGTTCTGTGCATAAGCTAACGGGCCCAGCCTTACTATAACCCTGGCCACATTTGAGATCAATGCGATAGGTTGGTCTTTTCCATCGGCTCGCCTGCCATTTTGATTATCTCAGTGCCTCAGACCAGTGGATCCGTTTTTGGTTGTACCTTTCCAACCCCCTTATCCTGTTTCTGAGCGTCAAGATATTGTCTATGCTTAGTTGAAGCATTCTGATATATATTGACTGCTTCAGCACATATTAAGACACTAAATCTTTCGCGCTCGTCCCAATCGCTTTCAAGCAAGATGTCTTCGACTAGCTGGGTGATATTACCTGCATTAGCCGTCCCATCAAAGACCCCAGCTACCTTCCATTGGATCTTATTAGGCATAAATAATGAAGCAGGCATTTTAAACAGACAGTCCAGCCCAGCAACTAGCTTTTCAGCCTGCTCGGCACAAAATTCTTGAAGCTCTTGCCATGCGAACCATTGCATTGTTCCTTTCCTAGGTGCGGCTTCAATAGGTGGCTTAGGAGGGAGCCTCGGAAGCCGGCCGAGTTCGTGATAACAACCGTTACAACAAACTGTCGGGGGAACAGCCGTTTGGCCTTCCACGCCATCCCCTGTTGGTTCTTGCAGGAATTCAAGAGCATATTTCCTGAAACAACTGGCATGGACGAAAATATATATGTCAGGATATGTCTCCATCAGGGCTTCCCTGCTTTTTAGCTCAGACTTTGTCCATTCGGCTGGTATAACCGCCCCGAACTGCCCTAGCTCTGTGTCTATCGCCAACCCAGGATCGTCATTGCCGCAAGCAATCGAGGCGGCACTTGATTCATCGGTGAGCGCGAAATATTCCCAGCTATGTGCTGAGCTATTAGATGTCTCATCATCGGCTCCTATCACATGTGGATACTTTCTTGGGTTCTTGCGTGGTCTCCCTCTTCCACGTTTTGGCTTTGGGAGCTCCAGATTGGCATTGGTTCCTACCAAATCCAAATACCAATAAGGAGGGAAGAAAAATGCTTTGCCCTGTGTCTGCCCGTCCCAGACTGCTTGACCGAACCGCTGTAACAGGTCTGCGAGATCTCCAGATCCAATAGGCCCAAATTGTATTACCCGCTTTACGTTACGGATATCCATAAACTTTCGACGGGCCACAGCAGTTAATAGGATTTGACAAGGAGAGTTTTCTTCCACGAAGTCGTCTAATATTCGCTGCTGATCATTTGGACGAGTATCTACGTCGTAACGTTGGATAAGACGTTCAGCTCTAGCAGGGGATAAGCCAGGCTTAATGACTCCCGAAAGTAAATCATAGCGAGCGGCAACAACCTTCTTCAGGCTGTGTATGAAAATGATAGTCTTATCGATGGCCTCAGGACCCGGTCCAGGCCCGGTCCAGGCTACGAGAATAGTATCGCCATGATGGAATACTACGCGTCGAATGGACCGCACCTGACCAGCGCTGGGATGGAGCTTAGGTCCGCTCTCGGTACGACGGCTATTCAATAAGGCACTAGCTACGGCATGTAAGAACTGATATTCTAACTCGTATACGCGTTCGCCTTCGGTTTGGAGCCGTATATAATCGAAAAGGAATCTGATACAGTCGAGTGGTGGGATCCCTGATACCGCCTGGCCAGTTAAACCGTCCAAATTTTCAAGTTCCGAAATCAAAGACGAAATATACTCGGACGTAGGCTTCGCGGGTAATAGAGCGGTGGTTGAATTTGGGATTAATTGGTCCATTGGTTATGATGTTATCGTCTTGGAGCAAATGGTTAGGTATTCAGCGGGCGATAAAAGAAATGTGGTTTTCGAGACGTTTTAGCTTTGGTATACATTCGGATTAAGCTCTAAATGAATTTTGGAATACTTGTTATTAGCGACGAGATATATTTTTAAAGAGATCTTTTGTGTGGTTATATGTTGGTGATAAATCATACAATTCGTCAAAATGTAATTTTCAACCACTCTCAGACCCCCTCTCCCCCCCAAAAAAAAAGAAAAAGAAAAGAGAGAACACCACACCCGCGGACCACTTGCACCGTGGCTAGTGTGGCTAATTCTTTTTTTAGTCTGAGCTCGCTGAGATAACATTTTGAGGGGATAACAGATCTATGGAGCTTAGCATAACATGGCGACACATCTGGAATGCATGGACGAGAAACAGACGACCCACTTTGTCCAAATCGGGGATATGGTGCTCTCGCAAAGCATCTTTCACCTCACCAAGCAGCCAAGGTAAGGTAAGCACTTGTGCAAGAACAATATTTGAACGAGTTTAGTGATCAAGTATAGTTACCCCATGTCTGAGCTGACACTATAGGGTTTTATGCAACGATGAGCATGCATACACTCTATCTCTGTTCACTAACCTACCGGTGAAATTACATCCCGTGGTGATGTTAGGGTCTTCTTTCACACTGATGACTTATCCAATCAACCATTCCAATCCAGCTGAATGAGTAGGGCTGGGATAGTGTCAACTCTTCATCAACCATAGTTGTCAGCAGCTTATGGATCCCTGTGGATATTGGCCATCATCTTCACTCATGGCCGATCAAATTTCATCCCTAGCTAACTCGCTTACTGAGTCTTGTCATCAACGCCCTTTCCTTGAAGATGAATATATAAACAGGTCCGTTAGCGACCAACAGGTATACAACGCTCTCCTCATCTCAGCACCTTATCCAGTCTTTTCCCATAGCTGCTCACATGTTCGCTTACTCCCTCCTAGCCCTCGGGCTCCCTGCGACAGCCGTCGCTCGGCCATATCCTACGAACTCAACTTGCAGGGATGTTACCATACCAGTGACTGTCAACGTGCCGCGCTTTATCATAAACGCGACGGTCAATGACAACTGGGATGTAGTCGCCCTGACATTGAACCTCACTAGACGGGACTTCAGCAATTTCACGGACCCGTTGCCTGTCTCCGGAATGACTGCCGCGCCGGTGGAGAGCACGTTCGACGTCGCCGCCACCTTGTGCGGGACAGGGGGGCCGCTATTGATCACGACTCATGGGATTATTGAGTCTAAGCTGTAATTTCTTCTACTATGAAATTGAAGTCTTCAAGTTAGAAAGGGGTCCTAGCGACTAACAAGAGCATAGTTATTGGAATCCAAACTTTGAAAATGCTGAGAAGTACAACTTTGTCGAAGCAGCGGTTGCTGCAGGATACTCTGTCCTCAACTACGACCGTATAGGTGTCGGCTCATCCTCCAAGTAAGTGAATCCTCAGCAAAAATGGTTCTGAACTATAGTTAATAAGTCGTTCTGTCTCTATCAGGGTCGACGCGATCTCCGACGCTCAATTTCAAGTCGAGACGGCCGTATTGGACTCACTTGTAGACTACGCGCAACACACCGTGAACGCCAGTAAAATAGCGCTCGTAGGTCACAGCTACGGATCGTACATCACAATCGCGTCCGCCGCCAGTAAGACGACCGCTATCGATGCCATTGTGCTGACCGGCTTCGGCGGCGGCTTCTCTTATTTCACCCCTTTTCTCGCCGGGTCCGGTTTCCGCGTCGCGCGGCTTACGGACCCTGTTCGATGGGGTTCCTTAGACCCCGGTTACCTGACATCCGTCGACCTGTATGCGGAAACTTACGTGTACTTCGGCGAGGAACGAGACTTCGAGCGCCGCGTCGCCGAGTGGTCTCACTTCACGGGCAGCGAACCATTTGCTGTTGGCGAGCTACCGTCGCTGCTCGTAAGTAGTCCCCTTGATTTCGGGGCGGTTACGGCTCCTGTATTCATTATTCAGGGCCAATTCGATCTCTCTGCGTGCGGTGGTAATTGCGTCGGACTCCTTGACCCCCTCAAGGACACGTTCTCCGGGGCAAAGGTCGTGGAAACCGTCGATAATCTACCTTCCGGGTGAGTTTCAATCATTTTCAGCTAATAAACTCCATTCCTGATTAGTATTCTAGCCATAATCTCAACCTGCACAAGGTCGCCCCGCAGGCGTTTGGGATGATGTTTGACTTCCTAAAGCGCCAAGGAGTGTAGAATCCCACTCAAAAGAAGACCAGAATGCATAACGGGGGAATTTGAGTAATATAATTTGTTTCCTGTTTTTATTTGAGCAGCCTGCATCAAGATACTTGTCCCGCTTGAACATAATGGGTTAGCTGCATTTCAAGCCTGTAGGCCTTGAAATGAAAGAGCGGTGTCACCATGCTAGAGCATCATTTCCGTCCATTAACGTTACCTAGAATGTGATGCAAGAAGCATTTGAGAAGAAAAAGAAAAGAAATACTGTTGAGACCAGACTCCCATAGCAATCCTCTACCAACCATCATGTTCTACCTACAGTTGCCAACTGCCTCGTCTTCCTAGTTCATATAAAAGGTGTCAACTCATAGGAAACGACATTTCGAGGATCTCGTCACTAGCAATGGAAAGTTTCGAATAACTATATGTTTAACATCCTTGGATCTTTGAGTGTACTGATGCGTTGTGTTATTATTTCGATCTTGGCTCGTAATGGATTTTCTAGAAGAGGCGTGAGATGATTCAATACCCAACAACGCAAAAGGGGCAAGTTAAAAGTGCCATTTCAACTTAGCTCGCATGATTAAGTTCAATATAAAATTCCATATTCATATCTAACAGTACGCCAGCGCCCTTACCCTTTAACAATGATAGGAAATCCAGTTAGCCTTTAAACCAGGGCGAGTATGCTTTATCGTCAAAATAGTACATGATGTATGGGTTACAGTGTTTGGTTGCATCCGTGAGGATGATCTGAAGGTTAAGGAAATTACATATGGGTGAGGCTTCTGCATCTCAGCTGCTCGTTCCTCGCGTCGTCATGTCTGGAATCTGAGGTTTTCAGAATTCCAGGTACAGACCCTCTCTTGGGTTCTCAAAGAACGTCCCGCCCATTTGTCTGATTAGTCTGCATCGCTCCTCCATAGTGCTGCAGTTGTTGATTCTGCCGACACCTCTTGTCGTTGCATCCTCGTGCGGTAACCTCAGGACCCAGACTCCACCACCAGGCGGCCATCCGACGAAGGTGACAGGCTCGCCTGACCTATCCGGGTCCATAGCCTTTTGTCTGTAGGCTGCTTCGCTCTCCCACCACGTCGCCCCGAGCCTGCGCATGTTGTTACAGAATGCGTCTTCTTCTTCTTGATCCACGGCCCTCATGGCGATGTGGAAGCGGTCAAGCCCTAAGAAGTCGAGCTCGACCGCGGTGCAGTGAAGGATATAAACGCCTCCATAGCTGGGATATCCACGGACCGCTGCACCGGATCTAACTCCAAATTGTGTTCGAAATTGAGGCCTGTCCAGAACTATGAGAAAGTCGTCGTCGTTGCCTGAATCATACACCAGTTGGCGTGATTCAGACATGGGTGCCGTATTATCATTTTTGTTCTCGTTCTCATGGTCATTGTCATCTTCCGAGTCAAACCCGAGATCTCGTGCTTGCGCGCTGGACGCGAAATCTCGCGATCTTGAATGTCTTGAATGTCGGGTCTTGAAAGAGAATAGGTAGCTGCCAGACAATGCTGCGATTAAAAATAAAGCTGGCGTTATCAAGGACATGATTCCCGGAGAGGGTTGTGATCGCATTCTGGAGGACTGCATTTTGGCTTGGGGATCTACTGACTTACCTATAGGTACCCCCGGTAGGCCATCCATAATAACTACAAGCATTAACGACGTGGTTATGCCCACGTCACCTTGCTGATTGACTGGTGTGAATGACTTGGGCTCTGACGCTTGCCAGGTTTGGTTACGTGTTATGCGGCCATTTGTATTGAATGGTGCGAATAGATGATTGGGAGAAGATTTTGTATTAGGCATAGTCTGGCCGCATAATATTTTTCAACATTTTAACGTACCTAGCATATGTAGGGCTGATATGTAGCCAACCAACCAGGTAACTAACCAATCAAGAAGGCTATTCACACTCGCCAAACCAGCTTGCATACACGTGGCCACGAACAGAACAGACGAGCCACTTTTACTGCCCTAATTCATTCACAGACTTTGCTCCCTCACGAAAAAAAATAACCGCTGTCATGCAGGTACAAATTTCTTCTACTGAAGTAAGTGGCAATGACTTCATAGATAATGACCCCTGTTCCCCTTTAGTAGTCATCTTGGTCGAAAAGAGAAGCCGAATAGGCCTCCAAAGCTAGACCGAGGAGAACATAACCGTATAGCTCAAGAGTTTGGGTTGAAACCCATGTATGTAAAACGAAAACATCATCACAACTCAGCAATGCGCCACACGCCAAGCTTTCAGTTCATGTATTATCTACAGCGTTACGAGATAGCTTCTTAAAAGGGAGCAAGAGCGGAGCAAAGTCTACGGGCATAAATGTATTGGCTCAACTAGAACGAAGGCTATGAAGTGAGGAGCGAAAGGTGACTGGCGGGCAGTGTCAAGGGGGCAAACGTTAACGATCGTGAGTTAGCGATTATTACTATAATCTTTCACAATCAGGCCCAAGTCGATTTATGTAAGGATTGTTAAATGTATACCTAGATATGGATGTTTATGGGATTGTGAAGTCATCATAGCGTAGCAGCCTTTCTCGGCGTCCTCCTAAGTCCATAAAGACAATAATAATACAATAGAGGTAGGTACCGGAAGCATTGCAATAGAAGATAATCAGTCTTAAAATGAAACATTACTAGTGTGAGAGTAGTCAAGAAGAATAACATGATGAAATATAGTAGTTAAATTCCCTACGCGAGTATATCTGGCTGTTAGGAAAACGTGTGCAACAGATGAACTAACATAGATCAATACCTAGGTATGGATGATCGCAGTTTTTTTATAGACGTAATAGCACAGTATATGCCTACCTTATCATTACATCATATGTTTCGAAGTATAATATCACCGAGGTAGCCTCTCATACAGATCAATGCTTAAAATGACTGTCTCATAATGTGACAATGACAACAGAACCAAGAACAATTATACTTCTTCCTCCAACTACCTGGATTATACAGCAAGGCATCAGTAGAGAGAAGTAGCTGGGGGTGCAGGAAACTGCTGAAAGATACGTTATATGAGGTATATGTTGTTGTATTGACTTGATTATCTGACTGAATGAGTGATGGGGGAAGTCCTTCTTACATACAAATTCCTGCCAAGACACCCTGTACCTGTACCTGAAGGCAGTCCCTTGACTACTCACTTCAGCAATTTATTGATACTTCTCTAAGAGAGCGAGGCGCTCATCATATAGCGGTGAGAGGCACGGCAGATGCTGGCGAGGGCGACATTTTCGGCGCCTTTGACGCATGAGTTGCAGACAAGCTATGGCCTGGGATTCAGAGGCTGTACGGCGCCCACGCGAGGGAGAATAAATATTAAACGGTGTCAAGTTAGAGAGAAGTCCTGGTTCTGACCAGAAATCAATAGCAGACACGGTGACACTCCCAGGCCAAGTACAGGCCAAAGTCCAGGAAGTCAAAGCCCTGACAATTGGAGAGGATCGTCCGAAGTTTCACATGAAATTTGCTTTCCCCGAAGGTATGACATACGAGGTCGGAGAAAACCTCGAGGTCTACCCTCAAGACTCCTAGAGAGACATAAAACAGCTTGAACGGGTTCTCAAATCACAGACTGAAGATCTGATAAACCCCTTGTTCGAAGTTCTCTCTTCTCACCATGAGCTGAACCAACCCGCCAGTTTCAAGGTATGGTTAAAGAGGAATATACCCATAGTGTCAAAAGCTAACAGATTTTTACTTGTAGCAACTCGAGACACTAATCCAAGCCTGCAAGAGCGAGAAGAACCAAGCTGTACTTAAAGCCATAAGGAAGGGCGTCTCAGCAACAGCACCTTCATCTCACCGGGGATCCATCCTACAGCTACTCACCACGTACCCAAGCATATCACTGCCACCACCACCACAATTAGCCGCCATGCTCCCGCCCATGCGCCCACGGGTCTACTCCATCTCGTCATCGCCACTAGCGTCGCCCGCAACATGCACATTGACATGATCCTTCATCTCGCACAAAGGCGGCGAACCCGGTCTAGCATGCAATATGCGGGCAGGGCAGGCGCGATTCCGGCCCCCGCCGAACCCGGCAACCCCGGTCGTCATGGTCTGCGCCGGAGCAGGCGCGGCGGGACTCGTCGCTTCCGCTCGGACCCGCGCTGCTCTTCGTCGGGTGCCGCGGCAAGGACCACGCTCTGTACGCGACGGAGATGGAGGGCAGCGACGTGGTTAACGTGCGGTATGCGTACTCGCGGGAGCACAAGGAGGGCGATGCGTTTACCGGGTACATCCAGGACCGGGTGTGGGCCGATCGGGATGACTTGGTGCAGCTGTGGGATCGGGGCGCGCGGGTGTATGTGTGCGGCAGCCGCGATGTCAGCCAAGGGGTAAAGGAGGTGGTGTGCAAGATCTACCGGGACGCGGCGGAGCGGCGATGTGGAGCCAAGACGGAAGCCGAGATTGATGAATGGTGGATTGACATTTTAAGGGATAGGTACGCGGTTGATGTGTTCTAAGTGATTCATATGTCATCTGGAGTCTACCCCGGTTCCATGCTGCCAATGTACACAACATAATGACAGCCGCCACTTAATATGACGTTTAACGCGTATATGAATTTGTTCACTAGTTTATTAGAGGTCATGCTCATATGCTAATCATACAGCACAACAAGTCGCACCAGCCCCGACTCTTGATTGTTATTCTCATTTGGCACTTACAAATAACGATAGGACAAGCATAGCAAGGCACGTGAGCGACACGCCAATGTATGGCAAGCCGATCCAGTCCCCGCCTAGCTTCATGCCGAGCGTAAAGAGGCCCGCAAGCGCAGGAGTCGTCCAGATATTGCTACCCACCTCCAATAGGGCCATAACAGTGAACAGCCTCGATCGATGCTCGGCGTCGACGTGCGATGCCGCGATGCTCTTGATGAAGCTTGAGGCTCCGGAACCGAGAGACATAATGATCAGGCCACCCACAAAGACCGATAGAGACGCGGAAATGCCGAGAACAAAAGAACCAACCATGTACGCTGCGTATGACCAGCGCACCAGTACTAAATCCGACTTCTCTTCATCAGATATGCGCAGCCATCTAGGCGTCGAAGGGTGCACGACTAGGCTAGAAATGGAAGGGACTATCAAAAGGACCACGGCTATGTGGGCGATGCCGTATATGGATTGGATGTAACCGGTCTCGGCCAAGGGGATATGATAGCGTTTCGAGGTAAATTGAACCATGAATTGCAATGTGCACATAATGACGGGATATGACAAAACACATATGCAAAATATCAAGGCGACAGAGCGTGTCCGAACGACGACTAAAGAATCCTTCAGCTGGCTGAGGCCCTGTAGTGCGCGGGTCTTGAATGTGGCTGATTGAGATTCCGCATCGTCTGAAGATATCGGCCGGTGGAATGTTTCGGGGATGAGAGCTACCAAAGCCACTCCTATGGTCCACAGTATGAAGGTAAGCAGCATGACAGGCCAAGGCCCCGTTAAAGACATCATGGCTGACGCCAGCGCCGGGGAGATCAAATTTCCGACCAGGCTCGTTACGTGGATGCGCATGAAGGTGATTGACCTGTGCCGTGTGAGCAAGAAAACGAAATCTAAGAAGAGCAATTGATAGGATAGTGACGTACCTATTCGAATCAGGTACTACATCACTCAAAATGCTATATATGCAGGCGTTTATAACCGGTGAGCCGCCGCATAAGTGCGCCAGCGACGATACCCAAATCAATCGAGGCGGCAGCGTGTCGGAAAACCAGCCCACAACCATGGTGAAAAGTAAACTTAGCACCATACCAACTGAACTGGCTGCATAAACTGGCTTGCGCCCGATACTGGAATGAGTAATGGTCAGCAAGTCACATAGGCCAAAAGATAGAAGGTAGCCTTACCGATCGGCTACAACTCCCCAGAGCAGAGCAACAAGACAGCTGAGACCGGCATTCAGAGATTCGAGAACGGCGAACAGGTAAGCAAGACTAGATTGAACAGCATCGACTTTGCAGAGCTCCTCATCGATAGGATCATCTGAGCCCGGAGCCTTGCCATAGTACTCGTGACATAATATATCCTCGAATATTCTGGTCATGGGTATTTGTTTGAAGGCATCTGCAGCCGAAACAGCAAAAGTGATGAGGAAGAATAAGCAAACGATTGTGCCGGGCTTTGTTGTGGTCGATATGCTAATGCTAGCGTTGGAGACGGAAGCGAGTGTGGGTGATCTAGAATGGCCTGGTTTCCAAGCCGCTGTAGGGCTTTCCGGGGCCTCCACGGTCTCAGGACCCCTTACCAGCGGAGTGTTCTCAGTGACGACGGTGATATCATCGTCACCGGCTATTCTGACACTCATCGTTGAAGTCGAGTAGCGGTATTAAAATGGTTGTAGAGTTGAAGTTGGCGTAAGCATGTTTCGCAAATCGATAAAGGCAACAATATCTAGGTAACGGGCATTGCATCTTACAGATATGAGTTTAATAAGGTATGCTTGTTTTAACAGAGCAAAGATCGATTGTGCCTGACTGATGTTACATTGCAAGGGTTGGGTGTCACGAATTACATAATCCTAAGCTTCGGCCTTTTGTACCTAAGTACCTCTTGAAATAGATATTTTAACGGCACCAGATTTTACATATGATGCCCAGCTACGTCATTTTCAAGACATCCAATGGATCCATTTCCAGATAAGTACCTAGGTACCTAAAAGGCTTCCATTTATGGAGGCAGTTAGCAGTTAGACACAAAGCTTAAGGGGGTGTTCGGGAGACAGCTTATACAAAAAGATTATGGGTCAAAAGCGCTTTTCAAAACTTGTGTTTTCGGGATAAGCGCTTTTCGCCCCACTGATTCTCCGTGATTCTTAGGTTTTTGCAAGGCACCCCTACCGTACCCCTGCGCCCCGT